>BRZM01000037.1:9228344-9295796 GCA_033238685.1 Lates japonicus | reverse complement strand
CAGCAGATCTATATTCTGTTTTTAATTGCATAATATCAACAGAAATTTTGATAGTTGATTATTAAAAGAGAAAATATGTACTGAGGCATTTTACCACATAAAACTAAACGTGTCAGTGGTTTGTTGTCGACAAACTGATGGAGACATTGTTACTAAATGACCTCAAACATACCTTTAATCTTTTTTTTTTTTTTAAGTTATTTTTTTTTTGGCTGTTTCGCCTTTAATGGACAGGACAGTGGAGAGGAGACAGGAAACAGGGAGAGAGAGTGGGGGAATGACACGCAGTAAAGATCCGGCCAGACCTGGAGTCAATCCGGGGACCAGCTGCTCAGGGCACTTAAGCCCATGTGGTGCGCGCCCCAACCATTCGGCTATGGGGGCGCCCCTACCTTTAATCTTTATGTCTCGACATATACACAGACACTGACGAATCTGTAATGACCTATTGCTGGCTGATTCAGCAGCAGGGCTCTAATGCTAATGTTAGCATAGCATAGCTGAGGATGACAAAGTTGAGCTAAAAGAGTGTCCTAAAATGGCTGCCATACAGAGGATAAATCCTTCACAAGTCGGTTTCTGTGATTCGGTTTCATTTTCAGCGAAGGCGAGGCCGTTTTCTTTCTGTTGAATCTTTACAATGATGCATGATATTGCCTGTCATGCCGCTATGTACAGTATCAGCATTCACAATCACTTCAACAGAATCAGACTGAGTCACACATTCATTTCCTGTCTGTGGTTTCTGTTCTGAGCTAACTGAAGTGAGACACAACAGCAATGAGCACAGAGCACAGTGTCCTTTTACATATTTATATTTATTAAAAATATTCTTAATTTTATCAATTTACAGATGTTTGCCAGAACGCTGAGACCCCTCTGATTTCCCAAGATGGATCATGAGTTTGGATTTAAAGTGAATAAAGTGATTTGATCGTATTAAATACTGTTACTGTTGTTGTTTTTCAGAGGAGATAGAGGACGGTCTCTCAGACGGAGCCATTGCTGGAATCGTCATCGGCGTCCTCCTTGCTCTGGCTTTAGCCATCGGCTTAATCATGTACTGCCGACAGAAAGTACCGTAAGTACTCTGCTCTTTGGTACCTTTGATGTCTGGGACTGGGGCTGAGACAAGCAAGGATGAGGCAGATTGCAGAACGCATGGTTTTGGTTTGCGGGTAAACCTCCTGACTGAGGTGGGGGACCACAAAACTAGTTTGAAATGATAATAAAACTGAGCTTCATCAGAGTGTCTGAGTATCCTGGGAAACTGTAGCTGAGGAAATCTAGATGACCTAGAAAGTCCAAACTCGCTCTTTTTTTGTTTTTTAAAATAGATTTTATGATTTCGTTTTTTGGGAAAAACTCTCAGATGTTTCCCCTGAGGTCATTTCCTGACTCGGTAATAAGGTCTGGTTCACAGTCGGTGTTCCAGTTCCTCCCTGAGGTGTTGGATGGGGTTGAGGTCGGGGCTCTGCGCAGACCAGTTGAGTTCTTCCACACCAAACTAGGAAAAAGTGTTGATGCAAAGTTGGAAGAACACCGCTGTGGAAAACATCAGTAACATTTCCCATCAATGGAATCACCAGTTCGGAGAGGAGAGGGAGCTTAGCGTTGGTGTGTTTGTATCTGTCGTAGAAGCCTTTTGTCACTTACATTTTTCTGCATGAAAAAGCTTTTTCAGTTGTTTCTTTGCTGCTGTTTACGCCCTGATTTCATGCTCTAGTGTTGAAATGTCTGACTGTACAGAGCTGATACAGTGTCTGCAGCATATCTGTCATTTTCTTTGTATCTGTGTGTGTCCGCCACTTCATGACCTTCAAGGAAATTCTCTTCATTCCTTCCAGTTACACACTGTGACAAACCCTTCAACACCATTGCAACAGTCATTAACTGTCACATTTGCACCATAATTTACAACATTACATCAGAAATTCTTTTGCTGTGTAGAAAATAATGCTCAAAGAAAATGTCAGCGTTAGTATTCAGGTATGCTGGGCGTGCCAGTATAAACCGGAAGACTGTCGACACTGCAGTAGTTGATTTGCTAAAATCCTGGAACAGTTAACAGAGAATAAAACTGTGAGGAAGACCTGATGAACATCAGACATTTTGAACGACTTGGTCTCAGCGTCTTTCCAAAGTCTTTCCAAAGTCTTTCCAAGGGAAATTATAAACGCACCTGCTCATGAGGACGTTAGACCACACTCAGACTTTCCTCAAACGACTTAAAAGCAGCACTCTCTGCAGCAGAGCATGACAGACGAGCAGCAGATCACATCTCTTCACACCTGAACAGCTCGTTCTTCCGAAACAGTGGCGTTGATGCAACCCTGCGCTGCATCCTGTCAGATTTCACAACAGGAAGCTGCCGTCCTTAAAACAAAGAGCAAACAGATGAGTCAGTGACAGATGCAGCCTCTGACACGCCGAGACATTCCTGACTCTGGTAGTTTGACACCAAGAGTGTGTTGGCTTAGTTCACAGGAGAATTAAAACTCAAAGTCGCTGGTGAGGGAAAAGTTAAGAGACGTCTTTTCTGTTTTTTCCTAGAACTCATGTTGGGCAACAGTTGATCCTCTTTTCTAAGAATTCAGCGGTTCAGTGAAATACTCGCAGCAGAGACCAAACTGAAATCAGACAAAGCTCTAAAATCACATTTTGTTCCTATTTTAGCGTCATGTGATTTCATAAGGCTGCAAGTAATCCATCAAACCTGTAAAATGACAGAGGTCTGGTTGATGTCTTCAAACATCCAAAATCCAAAGAAAAGTAGTTTGTTGTAATATAAACTAAAAAACAAGCTGAAACAACAAGAGAATAGTTCACATTTCTGCTTGAAAAATGACTCAAATGATTGAATCAACAGCCAAAGTGTCACCAATTAATTTTCCTTTTCTACTTGTTGGTGTTGAAGCTGCTTTAGTTGCTGCAGAAATAAAACAACTGGTGACTCTTGGTGCAGACGTTGACGCTGCAGACTGCGACTCAACGTCTCCTCCGTCATTAATCGGTCTCCCTGTGTCAGATACTCGGCTCACAGTTTCTCACAAATCCCCTTTTAAATCCTTTAACTGTGTCTGGAACTTCAGCAGACTTCTGCTAAAAGCTGTCATTAATGTCGGCAGGTAACGTGCAGCTGCTCCGACTTGTTGTTGGTGCTCGACCTGTTTGTTCTTCTTCACTCTTCACACGTTTTAACACTGAGGACCTGGACCCGTCAGTGTGCAGCTGGACCTCCTGTCCTTGTGTTACCACTCGTCTCGTATTGTTTTTGTGTGATTCAGCTGCAGAAACTAGTTCCTGTATCAGTTGTCAAAGTGTAGAACTGACTCAAAAGGTTAACGACGTGTTGGATGATGAATTTATGAATCTTCTTCTTCGTCAGGTAAAGGTCTGTTAGAGACTCAGTCAGGACTCAGTCTGGAGGTTTGTCTCTGAGGGTGAGTCCTTTGACACAAACAGATTCGAGCTTTACTGACGGAGCCACTGACAGGGAGATGATGTTTTCACCCGTTTCTGTTGGTTTGTTTGTTTGTTTACTCGTCAGCAGAATTATGCATTAAGTAGGGACCTGGTTTGCACCAGCGCTGGTGGAGGGACAGGGCGTCGGCCATTTTCATGTGGATTTGGTTAAAGAGACGGATCCAGGAAGTTTTTATCACCGTCCTTAACGAGAGAGGACATTATTCAACATTTACATCAACATCTCAGGAAAATAATGTTTGGCTCTCGATCTTTCCTTTTCTTTTTTATTATAAGAGCGAGACAGAGGTGTAGGGTTGTTTAGTCTTGGTGGAGTTACAGTCAGGAGGAACCACCAACGATGACAGTAGATAATCTTGTTTACACCACGGTCACTTGATATATCCTGTTGATTTACAGTGAGCTCTCTGCATCTGCATCACAAACATTAACCCTGTGACGAGCAGGAGACACACACCCACACAGGTTTTCATTCAAAGACAGAAAAATGACCTCACTGCACAGCAACGTCCTTGTCCTGAAGGTCTGAAGCTAAAACCGGTTTTCTTCAGGTTACAATATCACACACACCTGTTGCACTGCAGCCTGGGAGAGAGAGACAGATACATGTTCAGGAATCAAAGTAAAGATCTCGGCTGCTGATAATCTGCAGCCTGTACAGTACGAGATAAGAATAAGGACTCAGCTGATTCAGGAGCAGCTGCAGGTGCAGAGAGAAACTTTATGAAAGTTTATAAAGTCTCGACTGATGGAAACATTAGAGAAGTCATGCGAACAAACTCAGATTTTGTTCTTGTTGATTGGTGTCGTCGCAGCGTGACGTCCTGTCGACAGCAGCTGCTGGTTAAAGGTGAAAACCAGCCTCTTCTGGATTAGACTGCACATGTTGTTTTAGATGATAATTTGTTGTTTAAAGCCACTTATAGCTTGTGTTTGCAAATCATGTCTCAGAAGGAGCTGACCTGTGAGTGTGGACTAAATGTTGGGGTTTTACATTTGTGTTTTAATCTGAAATTTCAGACACACCTGAAAACAGATCACACGACCACTCACATCCTCTGGACATGTGTGTGTGTCGGTGTGAACAGGCAGCAGATCGTCCACTCTGCTGTCGTGACTGATGAGAATTAATCAGCAGCTTCTCTAAAGCTTCAGTGATCAATGAGTCTCATCTAATTTGTTTAAACAAAGTTTAAAAACAACAGTTCACAGTTTTGGTTGTGAACTGTTTCTTGGTCGGACGCAGTAACGTCCTGAAGTTTAGCTGTCTAACGTTACACACACACACACACACACTCCTCCCTCTCGTTGTTCATGGCCTTGTCACCCAGGATTAAGTCGGTCTGTGTGGGTTTTGGTATTTTGAAAACACTGTCTGACTGCATTCCTTCAGTCTCTGAGCCACGAGGACTCCTCCTCACTGACGGGGTGGGGGTTGGTAGTGGGGGTGGGGGTTGATGGTGTTTAGATATCAGGAAGTGTAGCTGCCTGTGGTTTGATTTTTTTCATATGCAAATACAGATTTGAATTACAAAGTCAGATTTTATCATCAGTATTTTCAGCTGTGTTGCTGAAACAGTATTTAATGTGGTTCAGGATGGACCTGCTGCGACTGCAGCTATTTTCACCTCAAAAGATTCTGCGTGTTGTGTCTGAGAGAGCCACCATTTTGATTTGAACTGAGTCCAGATTTACTTTCATCAAACATCCACATCATAAAACTCAGACTGAGCATGAAAGCTCCAGAAAAACGGAGTAAGTGGATGTTTTTTTTTTCTAGTTTTTGAAACTCTTGAAGCTCAAAGTTTGATTCTGGTTTTAAAGATTTCCTACATGTGAAGCAGGTGTTATGAACACTAAAAATATCAAAAGACTGCAACTATTTTAATAATCAATAGATTCCAACCCTCGTATGATGTTTCTGTCTGTATATGAGTGGTTTTAAACAGAAACCCTGACCCTAAAGTGGGGGATCAGTTCTTGCTGCAGAAGTCGTCAGTTCCTCACCCTGCAGACCTCTGCTTCGTCAGTTTGACTGTTGGAGATATTTCCTTGTTTGTAGCTGGAGGGGAATCAGTCTCCAGCTCCAGCTTTGGTTAGACTCTGGCTCGTATCAGTGAGTGTTTGCATCTGTACATTTGACACAAACTTTGAATTAGATCTTGGAGAAAAACTGGCACCAGAACAAGCCTGGTTTCACCCTGTAATTTACTGCATGTATTCAGCTTGTGGTTGTTTTGTAATTTGATAAATTGACTCTGGAGATAAAAGCTTTATTCTGAAATAATATACTGCTGAATATAACATGAGATACACAGATACTGCTGGTGCCACTTACCACAGATTTTCTTGTTTGTTGTGTTGTTAGCATCATGTAATGGAGATCCAGCAGAAACCAGTCAGAGCTCCTCTATTCAACCATTCAAACCTTGCAGTGATTAAAAATCTATTTTCCTCTTGATGCTGCATTCAGAAAAACAAGCTGTCATCTGGGAAACCCCCATTCACGTCACACCCCTCAGTGATAATTACAAGCTGAATATTGAGGAATTTTTTTCTCCCACCCAGCATTAGCTCCAGAAATACATCAACAGATGACAAACATGTCATTAAATGATTTTTATCCTCACTGATGCAGAGACAGCTGCTCATCAGCAGTAACAAAGTTTTGCTGCTGCAGTTTTTGGTTGATTTTAGTTTCAGAAATGAAAATATTGTCGAGACGACCTTAGCTAGCTACTTTTTCTGTTTGTTGGGCAGCACAGAAAAGAACTGACGGCCGAAACACAAAGATGTGGGCTCATAGCAGGGTGTGTCTCGCTCATCTGTTTTCACCTTGTTTGTTTCGTCATCTATTTTCTGTTTTCCCGCTCAATAATGAAAATCAATTAGCCGAACACTGTCCGGTCCCTGCAGTCACTGCCTGACTCACGCTAAAAAATGTGATGTGATAAAGTAATGTGTGCATGTAGTGATTGTACTTTGATTCACAGAGGAAGAAACAAACAGTTCTGAGACTTTCTACCTTTGAAATCCACTCGGCCTCAGTCGTGTTTCTAAGAACCCATGTCCTTTGTTTCCTAACGGGAGGAGGTGTGTTTTTTTTCTTCTTTTTTTTTAAGGAGGGTGAGGCCTGTGTTTCACAGAATGGCTGGAATGTCACTGTCATGTCTGCACTCGTCTTCATCAGCTCACATTTGTGTCGCTGCGTATCTCGTCTTTATCTCTCTTTAACCCTCTGGTTTCTCTTTTTATCATCTCTTTGTTTCATCTAGTTTTTCTTTTCTCTCTGCGTCCTGTTTTTCTACGTACCCAAACCACCTCCACCGCTTCCTTTTCTCTGTTACCACAAGTCATCTGTCACTCATTTTCACTTCTTTTCACACGGTGATGTTCCACTACCACTGCACCAAACAATAAGAGGTAAACATGCATTTGTCAGCAGAGGTGCTGTCAAGTGTCAAAGAAGTGACTTAGAGAATAAAAGAGGAGCAAAGAAAGGCTTTAACAGGTCAAATAAAAGGTAGAATATATGACTCAGAAAGTGACAAATCTTTATATCCTCTGATAAGACGAACAATTAAAGAAGCAATAAATCAGGTCTTCCTTTTACAAATAAAAGGATGGTTTTGCTGCTGCAGGGTTTTTAGGCTGCGTCCACATTATATGTTTTAGTTTGAAACACGTCACAGACTTTTGGAAACGCTGCTGCCCCCGTTTTAATTTGAAAACCCACTTTCACTTCCTGATTGTCAGTCATGATGTCAAAGTCAAATATCCCAAAACATTCTCAGACCTTTAGAGTGTTTGCTTCTTAAACGATTTAAACCAGGAGAGGTTACAAGGGTTCAGATATCATCAGCAGGTTCAGTCACTGAAAACAAAACACTAGACTTTGTATTTTAAACAGCTGCAGGACTTTCTTCCTCACTTCTCTGACCTTTGACTTCTGGACGACGTCGGTTACCTCAATGCGTTGTTGTTGAACTTCATCCGGTGACCTCGTTTCCCTCTCAAATGTTTGAACCCTGATGTTTTTGTCTATCGCTGCTCTTATCACTGGCCAAAAAAATGTATCACAGTCTCAGTGATAAGACTCTGGTGTTTACTTCACTGCCTCACACAAACGGCCTTGTGAAAAGAAAAAAGAAATATGGCTGCAGAGGTCAAATATTTTGCAACAGTTGAACCAGTCAGTGATTGTATGTGCGTGTAATAATAATATGCAGCTGACTGAGATTAGACTGATAGAAATAAAATGGGATATTGATAAGATATTTAGATATAAAGTGCTACATGTTCAGACGTTTCAAACATTTCAGCTGCACAGTTTTCCTCAGAGTCAGTGTTGTTTCCAGTGTTCAGTGTTTTTTCAGTTCAATTCAATTTTATTTACATAGCGCCAAATCACAACAGACATTATCTAGAGGCACTGTACATACAGAGCGGGTCTAAACTGTTCTCTTTATATTTAATACAAAGAGAGACCCAACAGTTCCCTCCATAAGCAGCACTAGATGACAGTGGAGAGGAAAAACTTTCTTTAAGAGGCAGAAACCTCGAGCAGAACCAGACTCAGGGTGGGCGGCCATCTGCCTCGACCGGTTGGGTTGAGAAAGAAAGGAATCTCTACAGATTCCATGTAGAGATGTAAATAATAACAATAATACTAATGATAGTAATAGCAATAAGACTACCAATAACACTAACACATTTTAAATGTAAGAACAGTCGTTGAGCAGGATCATGGGAGCAGCAGGAGGCATGACATCACAGATCAGACTTTACAGCTCCGGAGGCAGAACAAACAGAGTCAGAGTGATGCAGCGATTTAAGACAGTTTACTTGTCAACATGGACAACAGTTACTAAATACTGAGCTTAACTGATGCATTGAGACTGACCCAACCTGCTGAAGGTAAAGTGGTAACAGGTAGAAGCCTGAAATCAGAAACAGAATAAGGTGCTAACTGAGAGTTAAGGCATAAAGATGAGTTTTTAGTTTGGATTTAAAGGCCTCACCTGAGTCAGCCTGTCTAATATCAATGGGGAGGTTATTCCAGAGGAAGGGGGCCCAATAGGAAAAGGCCTAAATATTTATTTATTTACGATTAATTGAGTGTTTACATTGTTTAAATGAGCAGCAGCAGCAGGTTTCTTTGTACGTTTCACTTGTGCAACTTTTCAACTCTGTCTTGTCTCTTAGTTCTTCCTCTGTGGTTTTAACCTCCACACAGTGAATCTGTTTGAACACAGAGGATCTGTGTCAACGTGTGTGTGTGTGTGTGAGATTACATCATCCTGAAGGTGTGTCAGGGAAATAACGAGGCTGTCACGTAAACATGTCGGTGAATTATCAAACCGCAGAAGTTTGTTTCCAAAATAAAAAAAACCTGAAATCAAGTTTTCCGCAAAAACACAGCGGTGGTTGACGATCGTCAGCCTCCACCTCTGCTGTAATAACTAGTGTGAGTGTAAACATGAGTCTTTGTATGTTTTATATTTAATCCTCTCAGCGTTCGTACCGTCGGAACCTGTAACTCCTTGCAGCTGTTTCCCACACTGACTGCAGCAGAAACAGCAGAGCGAGGTCATCAGTCCTGCAGCGCTAACCACTGTTTTCTGTTGTGTTCGTGTTTTTCAGGGTCGAGTCGCCGTACTAAAGAAGCTCCTGCTGCACACTGCTGGTAAATAACATTTCCATCACGTCTCTGTTTGTTTTGGACTGCTGCTTCATCATTGTCATTAGACGCCTTCTGTGGAGTTCAGGGACAAAAAAAACGAAAAAATTGAATTATTACTCTTATTCTCAACAACTCTCATGTGCTGCGATCTCATTGCTTCCTACTAAAGACTCACAGAAGTCTCCATAATTTCCTCAAACAGCTGCTCACTGCAGTTTTTTATCAAACAAACAGAAGGAAATATATGAAGCGTTTGTTGGGGACTATTTTCAGCGGCGGATTAATCCACATTTGGAGACTTCACATGAGATTTGTTGACAAGAGGAAAAAAGAAAATATTGCAAGTTGGCCACTCTGTGTTGAAACAGCAGGTACAGAGGCTGTCTCCACTCGGCTGAGCAAACACAGCCTGGAGGGAGTGTGTTTGAATGTGTGTGTAGAAGCTGGGTCGTACTGTAGCTTCCTGTGTGTGTGTTTAAGTGTCTATATGTACTGTGTGTGTGAGGCTTTGAGATAACACTGTTGGTTTAAAGTGGAGTCACAGTCAGTGTCTGAGCCCTGCAGCAGTTTTCTGTTGCAGCCTCTCAGGTGAAACTGGTGGATTTTACTTTGATATGTCGACACAGGATGAAACTGAAACCGGACGACAAACAACACGAGCTGCTAACGTGTCACATGCTCCATACACTCAGTAAAATAGATATAGAAATGATACATGTCAACTCTGTGTGATACAAAATAAGATAAAAGGTAGAAAAATAAATATAAAAAGAGTAAAGTACAAAGGAGTGTAAGTCCAGGGCTCCGTTTATAATGTTATAAGTTAAAGAAAAAGTGGCTAAACAGAGAATATCCTCAGAGAAAACCAAGTGCTGTTTGTGACCTTTTAGCTGCTTACAACTGGAATCTGTGATTTTGTTTTAAATAAAATCAAATTTCTCAGACGACCTCTAAAAACAACGTCCAGCTCTGGAAAACACCAGAAAATATTTCACTGAGCAACTCAGTGATGAAGAGGCTGCTCACAAGGCCTCAGATACCAGCTGAAATTCAGCTTTAATAGAGAACGAGATCAAGTCAAAATCATATGAAGTCATGTTTCAGTGTTTGCATGCAGCTGCAAAAATGAATCAGCAGATCAGGATTTATCTGGTTATTTTAAGTCGAAAACTTAAATCACATTAATAGAAACACTCCCGTTTCAGCTGCTGTAAAATCAAGCTGATGTGTGATCAATAATGAAATTAATTAACACGACAGGTGTACAGAGACAGAGGTGGGTGGAGGTGGAGTGGTAACATTTCTTTGTCTTTCTTTCTTCAGGAGATTCTGGCCCAAACATCCGACCATTTTGTTTCCCATGATCCACCTGTGCAGCTAGGAGGGAGAGTCCTCCTGGATCCAGCCCCCCCCCCCCTCCCTGCGGCTGACGGCGACGGTGGAAACTTGATTTCAAACGATGGATTCTATCAGTGTTTGGATTATGAGCTGGAAGCATCACTTTTATTCTGATCTGATCTTTGATTTTATTTTTAATTTTTCCCCACAAACCATCACTGGATCGTCGTCTCCCTCGTCCTCCCTCGTCCTCCCTCGTCCTCCTTCGTCCTCCCTCGTCCTCCTCGTCTCCTCCGTCCTCCTCCTCCTTCGTCCTCCCTCTCTTCTTCTCGTCCACCTGGGTGTCAACAGGCGTGATAGTCCCTCACCTTTGGTCCTGGCTTCCCACTTCCTCTAAGGAAACTACAAACACAGAAACTCCTGTGAGGGCGGGCGATTTCCTGGACTAAGCTGACCAGGGCGATGGTGACCTCTTTATCCTGCTGGAAACCCTGAGATAACACACACACAAGCCACACATGAACATTCAGGACTCTGGGTTAAAATAAGAAAATGAAAATATTTTGTGGTTTGATTTATCTCACTGTCTGTGCCAGGTGGGTGGAGTTCACCTGATGGGGGACGCTTCAGGTGCAGTGAAGGGTTTACAAGTGATTTTTTTAAAATCCCTCTCTGTGCTCTGAAAGACAGTTTGATCCAAAATACCTCAGTCTGTTCGGTGCTCACCACTTTGTACAAAGTTTTCTAACACACCTGGTGAGCCTGCTTTGTTGGAGACATGTCGGCAGTTTAGGTTTTTTTTTTTTACTGAGGTCAAAACTTTATCAGCATTTCCACTTTGTCTCTTTCCCTCCCTGTTTCTGTTTCAGCTCCAACAGAAACACTTTAGCTTTAAGCTTCAAACGTCTTAGCAACAAGATCTCCATTAATTTATGGTCATTTTTAACGTGTGACTTGTTAAAGAAGCAATAATGCAAAATAGTATGCCCCATTATAATCTATAATACTTGTATTTACATAGCTGAAATCAAAGTTACTGAGTATTTTATAAAAACTAGTGAAACATGACAGTGAAACAGTTACTACTACTAATAAAGTGATAATATATGTTGTGTATGGAGAGCTTTCTTAGACACTAGAGACGCTTTACATGATTAATTAATAAAGTCAAAGAAAACTAAGTGCACAGTGCACGTGCAGAATAACAAAGGACATGAAATAAACAATTTAAAAAGTTTTTAAAAAAAGTGTTTTTCAGGATTTCTTGAATGTAGCACAATGGGAAGATCAATAGATAGATAAGAACTTTATTGATCCTTTGGGGAGGTTCCCTTCAGGAAATTCAGGTTCCAGATTACAACTTACAAACCCCGAAGAGAGAGAAGAAAAGGAGAAAGACACGTGCGTTACAGAGAGGGTGCTCAGAACAGGCGACAGAAAGTTCAAATGATAAAAGTGAGAGTGTCATTAAAACTAAAAAAACCAAAAAAAACAACTCCAAAAAACAAAGTGATTCTGTCTTCTTCTGACCTTTTTTTCCCTCTCTTTCTTTACCTTCATCCTCCCCCCGTCTTCTTTATGGTTCAGGATCCTCTTTACTGTTTGTTTAAATCATCCCATGTCGTCCTCGGTGGAAAACGTGTGAGAGCGGGAGATCAGCAAGAGTCAACATGCAGGGACGAGTCAGAGAGGAAGAAAGAAAATGAAAGAGAAAAAAAAAAGGGCGGGAAGGTGTTTGCGGGCAGCGACGTTCTTTGAGTTTTGGAGGGAAAGTTTGTTGAGCTTCAGGACGGTGCTACAGAGTTGTATTGAAATATTTTTACCATGACTGGATATAAGATGTTTTAAAGGAAATGTCAGGTTTGCAGGTTAATAACACACCTGGTGTTCGAACAGTCAATCATCTGAAAATGTTAAAGAAAACAAACCAGGTTTTGTATTAATTGAAGTTCAGCTTTTGGTTGGATCTCACGTCTCATATTTTGTCATCAGACCTCAGATGATTTCTCCTGCGCTTTGAGCTGATTGATGATTTTTGTTGTTGTTTGTTTGTGTGGTTTGTGGTTGTTTGTGATCTCAAACTTCAACATGCACTGATCTCCAGTGGGAAAAGTATTTATTTTGTTTAGTTTTAAGAAAAAAAAAAAAGCTTTAATAACTGGAGCTGAAGATCATAGCTGGTCTGCAGATCACACATTCAGAAGCTCATTAGCTTTTTTGTGTCTTTTTTTTCAGTTTGTGCATTTTTACCCTGATCTCCGCTTGAAAACGCTCACACTGAACTTTAAAGAGATTTTAAAAGTAATGCGATGTTTTCACCATATTTACGTCTCCGGTTCGGGACAGCACAGAATGTATTCATAACAACATGTAGAGATATTTGTCGTCCCGAACAAGAAGCGTTGATATGTTTGAAAACGACGCCTTAAAGAGAAACTGCCCTCACTGTAAATAATAGATAGATGTTCTACACTGTAAACAGTTTTGTGACATGTTTTGGATTATATGTGGGGTTTTATTTCTTATCATGATTTAATATTTTCAGAGATGCTTTGTTTTGTTAATGTTTACAGAGAAACCTCTACGTCAAACCTGTACAAATCTGCAAAGAGAAAATAAACTCAGCCTCGCTAAAATCCATGTCCAGTGTAAAGCAATGTAAAGCCATAAAAGTTTTGGAAATATTTTCCTAATCTTGCTTCGTCTGTGCTGTTTTTATTCATGTGTTTTCCCGCCGTAACTGTTCAAAAACAGGAGAAGGGCCAATTAGAGTCTGTGCATCATTCAAACTGTCCAATCACAGAGAGACGAGGCTGTTTGCTTGGAGACTGATTGGTGTCTCTGTGATCCACGGCCGAAGGCGTTTTTCTATCTTTCCTCACCTGCCACGCCCAAACACACACACACACACACTGTGAAAACAATCTGTCTTAACAAGTCGTCCTGCCCCAGTTTCACCCTGTAAGACTTTTCTTCATCTTCACAGTCATTTAAAGGTGAACAAAAGTCAAACTGCACTGACGTTTCACTCACAAACTGTTGACAGGATTTTATAACACAGGCACTGAGCATCTTGTCTTAATGTTACCTGCTGCAAATCCTCAGGAACCAGTTAACAGGCTGATTCTACTTGAGTTACTATGAAATGACATGGTTGCCTCAGAGGCAGGCGTCGTCCTCGTCAAACGGCCGCAGTGTTTGGCCATGTCTCTGAGAAGAACTGAGTAACTTTGGAAAGACCACAGATAAAGATGAAGCAACTTCATTGCTGTCTTATATCCTGTGTGTTTACTGTGTCTTCATCACAGTCAGTTAATCTGATGACGACACAGTTCCTGTTGAAATGTTGGTTTGCGTCAGTTAAGTTGCCTGAATGTCCCACACTCCAGGGCTGCGGTCGAAAGGTCAAAAAACTCTTGTTTCCTAAAACATCAGGAGGTGAACTGATCAGGAATTATGAAAAGAATCTGACTGTGTTTACACTCAGGTTTTTTAACATGAGAGGAGAATACAAGTAGATAAAGTTAAGATATTAAACAGTCAGTAGAACCCAGATAAACCCATATTTAAGTACAGAGAGTTTCCTGCCATGCAAGCTTTGATCTTTTTTTTTAAATATATTTGTTAAATGGAGAAAATATGTTTTTGTGCATTAACAATATGCATATATGTACAGTATCATAAGCTAAAGGAGATAAGATAGATCTGCTGTCACGTGGCCGTGGCATAAAGACGTTTAACAATATAAACACAATCTCTCCGAACTGCAATCTGATCCCAGCCTGTGGTGGCAGCAGCGAGCCGCGAGGCGTCCAGTCTACCGGAAAAGGGAAGAAGAAGAAGAAGTTCGCCATCTTTGCCCGTGGGTACATCAATGTTTTTCTTCCACCTGCTTCGGATGAAATGTGTAGGGAAAAGTTCGCTGCTTTCAGACAACTCGGCTACATTTCGAAGTAACAGCACGGAAGGATTTATTTTTCCTCGCGGATGTTCTCTGAGGGGTTTCCTGTGAAGACATCTGCGGTGAAACGCTGTGACACGCAGCAGTTTTCTGGACTTGAACTTTCTCCTCGGTGTTAACCGCTAATCTGGTGAGTTAGCTGTTAGCTGTTTATTTAGCTCCGTGCTTTACTGCTGTGTTACATTATTTTATGCATCAAATGTACTTAGTATTTGGTGTGCCTACTTTAAAACGTTTTCCCGCAACTTTGTGACGCATGTTTAATCGGTATCAGAGTTTAAGTTAGATTTGTTTTGACGGTCAAAATGGCCGCTAGTTTTTCTGAACTCCGGTCATATACAACTATGGGCACACGTTTAAAAAGCCACATAACAGCCTACATTTACACCACAAGGAAACACAAACGTGATAATCCAGCAAATGTGTTTAAAAGTAATCAGCACGGCTCAGCTCATTGAGGGGTGTTTGATTTGAAGTGGCAGAGTCATGCTAAATGTTAAATGTTTGCAGTTTATAAAAGGAGAACTGTGGTATTTTGAACGTGGGTCTTATTTTCTGGGTATAAATGATCGATAGAGACAAAAGTATTTGGAATCTGTTCAGTGCCTGGTCACCGCAAACAGCTACTGACACGAACACAACCGGTACAATTATCTACGGCAAAGTCCGTCCACTGAAGTGACTGGTTTTACCACTGACAGACTCAGATTGTTGTTATACGTGCCCAGGTTTGTGTCATTCATCTGCGACATTTCTGTTTTGTTCCTCACCTTTTTGTCAGGGATAGCACCATATTCTTCACTTCATGTGTGAATTGATTATTGTTAAATGCAACTCCAAGTGATGTTTTTTGTGTTGTGCCTTCAGTATATATTCACCTTTTAGTGTAGATACACACACACACACACACCATATATATATATATATATATATATGTATAGTTGTATATGCAATAAATGTCTGTGACAGTTCATTGTTGACACACCAGACTGAGAACTCCATAGATCTGCCAGCTGCTTCAGTTTTAGCCTGAGTAGAGAAAGACTGAAATGTGAGGCTGCAGTGTTGCAATGTCAAAAACACTAAAACTAATTCTGTGAGGCATTTGATTATCATCAGTTAGCTAACTTAACATGCAGTACCTGAAATAAACTGTAGAGTGCCTCCCCTGAGCCCATAATACAATGGTTAATGTTTATTTATTTATACACTAACTTTTTAAAAACTTAAAACTCAGAAATGATACAAGCTCTGTTGGTTGGACTTGGGAAAACTACCTAACTCAGAGTAATTAATGAATGTAATTATGGCAGAATAAAAGTAACAGCATCAGAACCCTTGAAACAGTTACAGGTGAAAATATTTTCCTTTTCACATCTATCTGAGCAGACTACACTTAATTCCTGTGTGTGGCTTTGTCAGTGGTAACTTACTCAGGTTATCTCCGATTTATACTGTGTGAGTTGGGGTGGTGCATGTTTTCCACCAGATCTGACAGTGCTACTTCAGAATGTTTTACTTTGCTAGTTGTTTTTTTCTTTAACACATAAACTGAGCAGATAAACACAGACTTAAACTCTCTTTTATATTTTTGCAGATCTGAGCAGAGTTTCACATAATTACAAACATCAACCTGAAGAACCACATGTCCCACTGCCTTCAGAGCTGGTTCAGGAAGAAAGCTGCACAGGGAGAGTGTCTGAAGCTGTGAGTCAACTCTTCAGGATCTCTGACCTCCAGGTTGGTTGATTTCTCTTCTTGATTCCTGGTGAGGGATTAGGTTTATCTTTGGTTAAATGTGCAGTGTGTAAGATTTAAGGGACTCTATTGGCAGAAATGGAATATAGTATTCAGTAGTGTAATTAAGAATTGCTGAGTTTTTATTACTTCAGAATGAACCTTTCATGTCGACACAGAGAGGGAATCCTCTTCCAGGAATCCGTTATGTTTCTACAGTAGCACTGTTTGTCCATGTGCAAAGATGTTGCACATATGCAAGTACAGAGATCTACAGAGCTACAGAAGTGCAGCTGTGCTCATTAGCATCCACAGTAAATCTGGAATATGTTCTGACACTGCAGGAACAAAGTGATGTTCATGTCAGATGTGCTGCCGTCCTCTGTGCTCTCCTGCTCCAGCTCTCTGAAGGCCTGGAATGTACGTAGTTGTTTTTGTAGTTTGTAGTAGTTGTTTTAGAGGTTATGTGAGCGAGAAGGAGTCGCATTGTTTCATTTGTTCCCGTGCAGAAACACAATGATCTTTTTTATTAAGTTCTGCTGCTACTCAGGCTTCATTCAGGTTGGAGGTTCAGTGTCAGTGTCATCAGTTTTTTTTGTTTTGTTCCACTGCAAACAAAAGAACATGTGAACATCGAAGCATTTTCATTGCCACAGTTTTCTGAAAGAATCAGAGCATTAACTGAAAGAAGTACAGGGGTGGCAGTACTTTTGGCCATGATGGTACATCATTGCTTCAGTGATTAGTTGTTAGACGCATTTTATAATAATGATAATAATCATTTTACTTTTTCCCAATTTTTTTGTTGTCGGTTCTTCAGGAGATGACTGTTCATTTTCTGAAACTCTCTAATGTTTGTTAAATGTTCTGGTTCACTGGTTCAGTTATGTTTCTCTTTGATTTCTCCAGGTGTCACTTACTCTTCCGCGATATATTATAGTATATACAATAGGTTGTAAATTAAGATTTTAAAATGTCAAAATGTAATAGTATGTTAAGCCGCTATACCTGTAACCAAAATAAATCATGGTATAACATGCTGTCAGTAATTTATAAAAATGTCGTACTGTAGCATGTGGTCACAAATGCCACAGACATCTAAGTGTAGTGTGTAGTCAAAAACTCATACTATATTAAAGTAGTAGAGTATTGATCATTTTCCTCCTATGTTTCTCTTTGATTTCCTCCAGGTGTCACCACTTCATCCACGACATCGTCCACAGTTGCTGAGACGTCGTCCATGATCGGAGAGACACTGTTGAGGATGAGGGAGACGTCGTCCTCGATCAGAGACATTGTCCGTGACTCGTGGTGACCGGTCCCATTAGTCGGGCATTGCCGGCCAAGCTCATGGAGACATTGGTTTATGATCAGAGACTTTGTCCATAATCTCAGAGACATTGTCCGCGATCACAGAGATGTTGGCCCACGATCGCAGAGACATGGTCCATCGGAGAGACATTGTTGGAGATGAGGGAGACATCGTCCGCAATCACAGACGCTGTCCGCATCGCAGAGACCTTGTCAAAGATGAGAGAGACGTTGTCCATGGTCAGAAACATTGTCTCTGCTTCGTAGAGCTCTGCGCAAGAATCGGTAGTGACACTGTGGTTCCTCGATTCGACGGCATGACCGCGATCAGCTGACATTGTTAATGATCACAGAGAAACAGTCTATCATCAGAGACTTGGTCCACGATCACAGACACATTGTCAATGATCGCAGAGACTTTGTCCATAATCTCAGAGACATTGTCCGCGATCACAGAGACGCAGTCCACGATCACAGGAGACCAGGTGTCGTCACCACTTCGTCCACGACATCGTCCACGATCGCTGAGCCTTCGTCCATGATCGGAGAGACATTGTTGAGGATGAGGGAGACATCGTCCACGCATCAGAGACATTGTCCGTGACTCGTGGTGACTCGGTCCCCGATAAGTCGGCATTGCTGGCGCTCACGGAGACATTGTCGATGATCGCGAGACCGTCCACATCCTTAGAGACATGTCCACGATCCCAGAGAGTCATCGTACAATGACATTCTTTGAGACCAGGACAGAGGCCTCCAGGTAATTCACAAACAGCTTTACATCAGCTGTCCAACACAGAGCACTGACATTAAACTGTTTATGTTCAGTATATCAGAAAAGTGTAATAATAGAAGTAATCTGCATCGAACATGTAAAAAAGTACAAATTATTAATAATCATAAAGATATTTCAAATAATATCGTAGTTAAGATTTAAAAATGTCAAAAAAATGTAATAGTATGTTAAGTCGCTACAATTGTAACCAAAATAATCATACAGTAACATGCTGTCAGTAATTTTATAAAAATGTCGTATTGTAGCATGTGGTCACAAATGCCACACAAACATCTTAGTGTAGTGTGTAGTCAAAAACTCATACTATATTAAAGTAGTAGAGTATTGATCATTTTCCTCCTATGTTTCTCTTTGATTTCCTCCAGGTGTCACCACTTCATCCACGACATCGTCCACAGTTGCTGAGACGTCGTCCATGATCGGAGAGACATTGTTGAGGATGAGGGAGACGTCGTCTCGGGACATCAGACATTGTCCGGTGACTCCAGCATCGTCCTATTGTCGGCATTGCCGGGCGCTCATGGAGACATTGTCGATGATCGTAGAGACTTTGTCCATAATCTCAGAGACATTGTCCGCGATCACAGAGACAACACGATCGCAGAGACAGGGTCCACGCATCGAGAGACATTGTTGAGGCGAGGGATATCGTCCGGGTAATCAAGAGACGCTGTCCACGATCGCAGAGACCTTGTCAAAGATGAGAGAGACGTTGTCCATGGTCAGAAACATTGTCTCGCTTCGCAGAGCCTGCGCAAGAATCGGTAGTGACACTGTGGTTCCCATCACCCACGGCATGACCGCTGGGATTCAGCTGACATTGTTAATGATCACAAAGAGAAACAGTCTATCATCAGAGACTTGGTCCACGATTACAGACACATTGTCAATGATCGCAGAGACTTTGTCCATAATTCCAGAGACATTGTCCGTATCACAGAGACGCAGTCCACGCATCACAGGAGCATCAGGTGTCACCACTTCGCCCACGACATCGCCCACGATCGCCGAGCCTTCGCCCATGATCGGAGAGACATTGTTGAGGATGAGGGAGACATCGTCCACGCGATCAGAGACATTGTCCGTGACTCGTGGTGACTCGGTCCCCGATAAGTCGGCATTGCTGGCGTTCATGGAGACATTGTTGATGATCGCGGAGACTTTGTCCATGATCTCAGAGACATTGTCCACGATCCCAGAGAGTCTTCGTACAATGACATTCTTTGAGACTAGGACAGAGGCCTCCAGGTAATTCACAAACAGTTTACATCAACTGTCCAACACAGAGCACCGACATTAAAACTGTTTATGTTCAGTATCAGAAAAGTGTAATAATAGAAGTAATCTGCATCGAACATGTAAAAAAGTACAATTATTAATAATCATAATAAAGATATTTCAAATAATATCGTAAATTAAGATTTTAAAAATGTCAAAAATGTAATAGTATGTTAAGCCGTTACAATTGTAACCAAAATAAATCACAGTATAACATGCTGTCAGTAATTTTATAAAAATGTCGTATTGTAGCATGTGGTCACAAATGCCACACAAACATCTTAGTGTAGTGTGTAGTCAAAAACTCATACTATATTAAAGTAGTAGAGTATTGACTGCCTCCTGCGTTTTTGATTTCTTTCCAGGTGTCACCACTTCATCCACTACACTCGCCCACAGTTGCTGAGACGCCGTCCAAGATCGGAGAGACATTGTTGAGGATGAGGAGACGTAGTCTCGATCAGAGACATTGTCCTCAGACTCGCGGGCGGGACTCGGTCCCCATTAGTCGGCATTGCCGGCGCTCATGGAGACATTGTCGGCGATCGCAGAGACTTTGTCCATAACTTGCAGACATTGTCCGCGATCAGAGATACGCCCACGCATCGCATATATACGGTCCACCATCGGAGAGACATTGTTGAGGATGAGGGGAGACATCGTCTGGTGAATCAAGAGACGTTGTCCACGCATCGCAGAGACCTTATCAAGATGAGAGAGACGTCCATGGTCAGAAATATTGTCTCTGCTTCTGCAGAGCTCTGCGCAAGAATCGGTAGTGACACTTTTGGTTCCTCGACCGACGGCATGACCGCGATCAGCTGGACATTGTTAATGATCACAGAGAAACAGTTCATCATCAGAGTACTTGGTCCACGATCACAGACACACATTGTCACGATCGCAGAGACTTTGTCCATAATTCAGAGACATTGTCCATGTATCACAGAGACGAAATGTCCACGATCACAGGAGACCAGGTGTTACCACTTCGCCCACGACATCGCTCCACGTATCGCTGAGCCTTCGCCCGATCGAGAGACATTGTTGAGATGAGGGAGACATCGTCCACGCATCAGACATTGTCCGTGACTGTGGTGACCTCGGCCCCTATAAGTCGGGCATTGCTGCTGCCTGTGGAGACATATTATTGAGATCGCGGAGACTTGTGGTCAATGATCTCGAGACATTGTCCACGATCCCAGAGAGTCTTCGTGATAATGACATTTTTGAGACCTGTGACAGAGGCCTAGGTAATTCATACAAACAGTTTTACATCAACTGTCCAACACAGAGCACTGACATTAAAACTGTTTATGTCTGTATATCAGAAAAGTGTAATAAGAAGTAATCTGCATCGGCGTAAAAAAGTACAATTATTAATAATCATACAAAGATATTTCAAATAATATCAAAATTAAGATTTTAAAAATGTCAAAAATGTAATAGTATGTTAAGTCACAACTGTAACCAAAATAAATCACAGTATAACATGCTGTCAGTAATTTTATAAAAATGTCGTATTGTAGCATGTGGTCACAAATGCCACACAAACATCTTAGTGTAGTGTGTAGTCAAAAAACTCATACTATATTAAAGTAGTAGAGTATTGATCATTTTCCTCCTATGTTTCTCTTTGATTTCCTCCAGGTGTCACCACTTCATCCACGACGTCGTCCACAGTTGCTGGAGACTGGCCCATGATCGGAGAGAGTATTGTTGAGGATGAGGGAGACGCTGGCCCCATCAGGATACTGTCTCGCGGACTCTCGTGGTGACTCGGTCCCCATTAGTCGGCATTGCCGCGCTCATGGAGACACATTGTCGGCGATCGCAGAGACTTTGGCTGTCCATAATCTCAGAGACATTGTCCGGCGATCACAGAGATCGCTGGCCCACGATCGCAGAGACATGTCCACGCATCGAGAGACATTGTTGAGATGAGGAATGTCTGCAATCAAGAGACGCTTGTCCATGATCGCAGAGACCTGTCAAAGATGAGACGTTGTCCATGGTCAGGAAACATTGTCTGTCGCAGAGCTCTGCGCAAGAATCGTAGTGACACCGTGGTTCGATTCGACGGCGACCGCTGATCAGCTGACACTGTTAATGATCACAGAGAAACAGTCTATCAGAGACTTGGTCCACGCATCACAGACATTGTCAATGATCGCAGAGACTTGTCCATAATCTCAGAGACATTGTCCATGATCACAGGAGACCAGGTGTCACCACTTCGTCTACGACATCGTCCACGCATCGCTGAGCTCGCCCATGATCGGAGAGACATTGTTGAGATGAGGGGGAGCACGTCACTTATCAGAGACATGTCCGTGACTGGGTGACCTCGGGTCCCCGATAAGTCGGCATTGCTGGCGCTCATGGCACATTGTTGATGATCGGGCGGAGACTTTGTCCATGATTCGTGAGACACACATGTCCACGCATCCCAGAGAGTCTTCGAGCAATACATTTTTTGAGATTCAGGACAGAGGCCTAGGTAATTCACAAACAGCTTTTACATCAATTGTCCAATACAGAGATAATTATTAATAAACTGTTTATGTTCAGTATCAGAAAAGTGTAATAATAGAAGTAACTGCATCGAATATGTAAAAAGTACAATTATTAATAATCATAATAAAGATATCAGTAATATCGTAAATTAAGATTTTAAAAATGTCAAAAATGTAATAGTATGTTAAGTCATATAATTGTAACCAAAATAAATCACAGTATAACATGCTGTCAGTAATTTTATAAAATGTCGTATTGTAGCATGTATTAAATGCCACACAAACATCTTAGTGTGTGTAGTCAAAAACCTGTTTCATATTAAAGTAGAGTATTAATCATTTTCTCCTATGTTTCTCTTTGATTTCCTCCAGGTGTCACCACTTATCCACGGCCCACAGTTGCTGAGACGCTGCCCAAGGATCGAGGAGACACGTTGAGGATGAGAGGGAGACGTCAGCTCCCGATCAGAGACATTGTCCGTGATCAGTGGGTGACTCGGTCCGGGATTAGTCGGCATTGCCGCTCATGGAGACATTGTCGATGATCAAGAGACTTGTCCATAATCCCAGAGACATTGTCCATGATCACAGAGATGCCGTCCACGCATCGCAGGAGACATGGTCCACGATCGGAGAGACATTGTTGAGGATGAGGGAGACATCGTCCAATCAAGAGACGCTGTCCACGCATCGCAGAGACCTTTGCCGTGATGAGAGAGACGTTGTCCATGGTCAGAACATTGTCTTGCTTCAAGAGCCTGCAAGAATCGGTAGTGACACTGTGGTTCCTCGATTCGACGGCATGACCGCGAATATCAGCTGACATTGTTAATGATCACAGAGAAACAGTCTATCATCAGAGACTTGTCCACGATCACAGACATACTGTCAACATCGCAGAGACTTTGTCCAATCTCAGAGATTACTGTCCGCGATCACAGAGACGCTATCCACTATCACAGGAGACCAGGTGTCACCACTGCCTACGACATCGCCCACGATCGCTGAGCTCGCCTGTGATCGGAGAGACATTGTTGAGGATGAGGGAGACATCGCCCACGATCAGAGACATTGTCCGTGACTGTGGGTGACTCGGTCCCCGGCGTCGGCATTGCTGGCGCTCATGGAGACATTATCGATGATCGCGGAGACTTTGTCCATGATCTCAGAGACATTGTCCACGATCCCAGAGAGTCTTCGTACAATGACATTCTTTGAGACCAGGACAGAGGCCTCCAGGTAATTCACAAACAGCTTTACATCAACTGTCCAACACAGAGCACTGACATTAAACTGTTTATGTTCAGTATATCAGAAAAGTGTAATAATAGAAGTAATCTGCATCGAACATGTAAAAAAGTACAATTATTAATAATCATAATAAAGATATTTCAAATAATATCGTAAATTAAGATTTTAAAAATGTCAAAAATGTAATAGTATGTTAAGCCGTTACAATTGTAACCAAAATAAATCACAGTATAACATGCTGTCAGTAATTTTATAAAAATGTCGTATTGTAGCATGTGGTCACAAATGCCACACAAACATCTTAGTGTAGTGTGTAGTCAAAAACTCATACTATATTAAAGTAGTAGAGTATTGATCATTTTCCTCCTATGTTTCTTTGATTTCCAGGTGTCACTACTTCATCCACGACGTCATTCATAGTTGTTGAGACGCCGCCCATGATCGGAGACATTGTTGAGGATGAGGGAGACGCCGCCCCGCGATCAGAGACATTGTCCGCGGACTCGTGGTGACTCGGTCCTCGATTAGCCGCATTGCCGGCGCTCATGGAGACATTTGTCGCGAGATCGCAGAGACTTTGTCCATAATCTCAGAGACACGTCCATGATCACAGATTGCCGCCCACGTAACGCAGAGACATGGTCCACGCATCGAGAGACATTGTTGAGGATGAGGGAGACATCGTCTGCAATCAAGAGACGTTGTCCACTATCGCAGAGACCTTGTCAAGATGAGAGAGACGTTGTCCATGGTCGAAATATTGTCTCTGCTTCGCAGAGCTCTGCTAAGAATCGTAGTGACACTGTGGTTCCTCGATTCGACGGCATGACCGCCATCAGCTGGACATTGTTAATGATCACAGAGAAACAGTTCATCATCAGAGACTTGGTCCATTTATCACAGACACATTGTCAATGATCGCAGAGACTTTGTCCATAATCTCAGAGACATTGTCCGCGATCACAGAGACGCAGTCCACGATCACAGGAGACCAGGTGTCACCACTTCGTCCACGACATCGTCCACGATCGCTGAGCCTTCGTCCATGATCGGAGAGACATTGTTGAGGATGAGGGAGACATCGTCCACGATCAGAGACATTGTCCGTGACTCGTGGTGACTCGGTCCCCGATAAGTCGGCATTGCTGGCGTTCATGGAGACATTGTCGATGATCGCGGAGACTTTGTCCATGATCTCAGAGACATTGTCCACGATCCCAGAGAGTCTTCGTACAATGACATTCTTTGAGACCAGGACAGAGGCCTCCAGGTAATTCACAAACAGCTTTACATCAACTGTCCAACATATAATTGACATTAAACCGTTTATGTTCAGTATATCGTAGTATGTAATAATAGCAATCTGCATCGAACATGTAAAAAGTACAATTATTAATAATCATAATAAAGATATTTCAAATAATATCGTAAATTAAGATTTTAAAATGTCAAAATGTAATAGTATGTTGCCGCTAATCTGTAACCAAAATAAAATCAAGGTATAACATGCTGCTGCAATTTTATAAAATGTCGACTGTAGCATGTGGTCACAAATGCCACACAAACATCTAAGTGTGTAGAATAAAAACCATACTATATTAAAGTAGTAGTATTGATCATTTTCCTCCTATGTTTCTTGATTTCCTCCAGGTGTCACTATCATCCACGACGCCGTCCACAGTTGCTGAATGGCCCATGATCGGAGAGACATTGTTGAGGATGAGGACGCCGTCCTCGATCAGGAGACATTGTCCGCGGGACTCGTGTGACTCTGTCCTCGATTAGTCGTGGCATTGCCGGGCGGCTCATGGAGATATTGTCGATGATCGCAGAGACTTCTGTCCATAATCTCAGAGACATTGTCCGCTATCACAGAGACGGCTGGCCCACGATCGCAGAGACATGGTCCACGCATCGGAGAGACATTGTTACGAGGGAGACATCGTCTGCAATCAAGAGACGCTGTCCGCATCGCAGAGACCTTTAATAAAGATGAGAGACGCTAACCATGGTCAGAAATGATTGTCTCTGCTTCGCAGGAGCTCCAGCGCAAGAATCGGGAGGACACTGTGGTTCCTCGACCACGGCATGACCGATCAGCTGACATTGTTAATGATCACAGAAAACAGTCTATCAGAGACTTGGTCCATCATCACAGACACATTGTCACGATCGTAGAGACTTTATTCATAATCTCAGAGCATTGTCCGCGATCACAGAGACGCAGTCCACGCATCACAGGAGACCAGGTGCTTCACTTCGCCCACGAGACATCGTCCACGGTATCGCTGAGCCTTCGCCCATGATCGAGAGACATTGTTGAGGATGAGGGAGACCGCTCCATTATCAGAGACATTGTCCGGTGACTCGGTGACCAACCCCCGAGGTCGGGTAGCATTGCTGGCGCTCATGGAGACATTGTCGATGATCGCGGAGACTTTGTCCATGATCTCAGAGACATTGTCCACGATCCCAGAGAGTCTTCGTACAATGACATTCTTTTAGACCAGGACAGAGGCCTCCAGGTAATTCACAAACAGCTTTACATCAGCTGTCCAACACAGAGCACTGACATTAAACTGTCTATGTTCAGTATATCAGAAAAGTGTAATAATAGAAGTAATCTGCATCGAACATGTAAAAAAGTACAATTATTAATAATCATAATAAAGATATTTCAAATAATATCGTAGTTAAGATTTTAAAATGTCAAAATGTAATAGTATGTTAAGCCGTTACAATTGTAACCAAAATAAATCACAGTATAACATGCTGTCAGTAATTTTATAAAATGTTTATTGTAGCATGTATTTCAGCCACAAACATCTTAGTGTAGTGTAGTCAAAAGTCATACCATATTAAAGTAGTAGAGTATTGATCATTTTCCCATGTTTCTTTGATTTCCTTCCAGGTGTCACCACTTCATCCACGACATCGCCCACAGTTGCTGAGACGCCGGGCCCATGATCGGAGAGACATTGTTGAGGATGAGGAGACGCCGTCTCGATCAGGAGCATTGTCCGTGACTCGTGGTGACTCGGGTCCCCGATTAGTTCCAGGCATTGCCGGGCGCTCATGAGACATTGTCGATGATCGCAGAGACTTTGTCCATAATCTCAGAGACATTGTCCGCGATCACAGAGATTGGGGCCGTCAGTCCACGATCGCAGAGACATGGTCCACGATCGAGAGACATTGTTGAGGATGAGGGAGACATCGTCTCGCAATCACAGACGTTGTCCACGCATCGCAGAGACCTGTCAAAGATGAGAGAGACGTTGTCCATGGTCGAACATTGTCTCTAAGCTTCGCAGAGCTTCCGCGCAAGAATCGGTAGTGACATTTGTGGTTCCTCGATTCGACGGCATGACCGCCGATCAGCTGACATTGTTAATGATCACAGAGAAACAGTCTATCATCAGAGACTTGGTCCACGACGAGACACATTGTCAATGTGATCGCAGAGACTTTGTCCATAATCTCAGAGACATTGTCCCATGCATCACAGAGACGCAGTCCACGATCACAGGAGACCAGGTAAGTCACCACTGCTCATCGCATATCGCCCACGCATCGCTGAGCCTTCGCCCATGATCGGAGAGACATTGTTGAGGATGAGGGAGACATCGCCCTACCATCAGAGACATTATCCGTGACTGTGGTGACCTCGGTCCCCGATAAGTCGTGGCATTGCTGACAAGCTCATGGAGACATTGTCGATGATCAAGGAGACTTTGTCCATGATCTCGTAGAGACATTGTCCACGTATCCCAGAGAGAGTCTTCGCACAATGACATTCTTGGAGACCTGACAGAGGCCTCCAATCTACAAACAGCTTTACATCAACTGTCCACAGAGCACTGACATTAAACTGTCATGTTCAGTATATCGAAAGTAATAATAGAAGTAATCTGCACGAATATAAAAGCATAATTATTAATAATCATAAAGATATTTCAAATAATATCAGAAATTAAGATTTTAAAAATGTCAAAATGTAATAGTATTAAGTCGCTACAATTGTAACCAAAATAAATCACAGTATAACATGCTGTCAGTAATTTTATAAAATGTCGCACGGTAGCATGTGGTCACAAAACGCCACACAAAACATCTAAGTGTAGTGTGTAGTCAAAAACCCACTATAATAAAGTAGTAGAGTATTGATCATTTTCCTCCTATGTTTCTTGATTTCTCCAGGTGTCACCATTCATCACGTCATCTACAGTTGCTGAGACGTCCATGATCGGAGAGACATTGTTGAGGATGAGGAGACTGCCCCATCAGGAGACATTGTCCGGTGACTCGTGGTGACTCGGTCCCCGATTAGTCGGCATTGCCGCGCTCATGGAGACATTGTCGATGATCGCAGAGACTTTGTCCATAATCCGAGACATTGTCCACATCACAGAGACGCCGGGCCCACGATCGCAGAGACATGGTCCACGATCGTAGAGAGATACTGTTGAGGATGAGGGAGACATCAGTCCAATCAAGAGATCGTTGTCCACGATCGCAGAGAGACCTTGTCAAAGATGAGAGACGTTGTCCATGGTCAGAAACATTGTCTCTGCTTCGCAGAGCCAGCAAGAATCGTAGACACTGTGGTTCCTCGATCTGACGGGCATGACCGCGATCAGCTGGCCGTTAATGATCACAGAGAAACAGTCTATCATCAGAGACCTATCCACGTATCACAGACACATTGTCAATGATCGAGACTTGTCCATAATCTCAGAGACATTGTCCGCGATCACAGGAGACGCAGTCCACGATCACAGTGGAGACCCTGTGGTGTCACCACTTCGGGTCCAATGCACATCGCCCACGATTGCTGAGCCTTCGCCCGTGATCGAGACATTGTTGAGGATGAGGGGACGTCCGATCAGAGACATTGTCCGTGACTCGTGTGGTGACTCGGTCCCCGATAAGCCGGCATTGCTGGCTACTATGGAGACATTGTTTATGATCAAGGAGACTTTGTCCATGATCTCAGAGACATTGTCCACGCATCCCAGAGAGTCTTCGAATGACATTCTTGAGACTCCGGACAGAGGCTTCCAGGTACCACAAACAGCTTTTACATCAACTGTCCAGACAGAGCACTGACATTAAAACTGTTTATGTTCAGTATATCAGAAAAGTGTAATAATAGAAGTAACTGCATCGAATATATGTAAAAGTATAATTATTAATAATCATAATGAAGATATTTCAAATAATATCGTAAATTAAGATTTAAAATGTCAAAAAATGTAATAGTATGTTGGTTGTTACAATTGTAACTAAAAATAAATCACAGTATAACATGCTGTCAGTACTTTTATAAAATGACAGGTGCATGTGGTCGCTAAAGCACACAAACATCTTAGTGTAGTGTGTAGTCAAAACTCATACTATATTAAAGTAGTAGAGTATTGATCATTTTCCCATGTTTTCTTGATTTCTCCAGGTGTCACCATTTCATCCACACGACATCGCCCACAGTTGCTGAGACGTCATGATCGGAGAGAGACATTGTTGGAGGATGAGGGAGACGCCGCCCCGATCAGAGACATTGTCCGGATCGGGAGGACCTTCGGGTCTCGATTAGTCGGCAGCATTGCCGATGCTCATGGAGACATTGTCGATGATCGCAGAGACTTTTGTCCATAATCTCAGAGACATTGTCCGCGATCACAGAGATTACCGCCCACGCATCGCAGAGACATGGTCCACGCATCGGAGAGACATTGTTGAGGATGAGGAGACATCAACTGCAATCAAGAAGAGACGTTGTCCACGATCGCAGAGACCGTCAAAGATGAGAGAGACGTTGTCCATGGTCAGGAACATT
The DNA here is from genome assembly GCA_033238685.1 of Lates japonicus. Classification (NCBI taxonomy): domain Eukaryota; kingdom Metazoa; phylum Chordata; class Actinopteri; family Centropomidae; genus Lates; species Lates japonicus. The sequence continues at coordinate 9,266,603 of BRZM01000037.1, read as the reverse complement.
GTCTTGCTTCGCAGGAGCTTCCAGCAAGAATCGGTAGACACTGTGGTTCCCCATTCATCGGCATGACCGCGATCAGCTGACATTGTTAATGATCACAGAGAAACAGTCTATCATCAGGCAGACTTGGTCCACGATCACAGACACATTGTCAATGATCGCAGAGACTTTGTCCATAATCTCAGAGACATTGTCCGCGATCACAGAGACGCAGTCCACGATCACAGGAGACCAGGTGTCACCACTTCGTCCACGTCACATCGTCCACGATCGCTGAGCCTTCGTCCGCGATCGAGAGATACTGTTGAGGATGAGAGGAGACATCGTCTACCCATCAGAGATACTGTCCGTGACTCGTGGTGACTCGTCCCCATAGTCGGCATTGCTGGCGCCGCGAGACATTGTCATGATCGCGAGACTTGTCCATGATCCGTGAGACATTGTCCACGCATCCCAGAGAGTCTTCTTCAGACAACGACATTTTGAGACCTGGACAGAGGCCTCCAGGTAATTCACATAAACAGCTTTTACATCAACCGTCAACACAGAGCACTGACATTAAACTGTTTATGTTCAGTATATCAGAAAAGTGTAATAATAGAAGTAATCTCAACGAACATGTAAAAAGACAATTAATAATCATAATAAAGATATTTCAAATAATATCGTAAATTAAGATTTTAAAATGTCAAAACAAAATAGTATGTTGCTCGCTATAATTGTAACCAAAATAAATCACAGTATAAATATGTCAGTAATTTTATAAAAAATGTCGTACTGTAGCATGTGGTCACAAATGCCACACAAAATATCCAAGTGGTAGTGTGTAGTCAAAAACCTGCTACTATATTAAAGTAGTAGAGTATTGATTCTCCTTGTGGCGTTTCTCTTGATTTCCTCCAGGTGTCACTCACTTCATCCACCACGCCGCCCACAGCTGCTGAGACGTCCATGATCGAGAGACATTGTTGAGGATGAGGAGACGCTGCCCTCGATCAGAGACATTGTCCGTGACTCGTGGGTGACCGTCTCGATTAATGGCATTGTCATGCTCATGGAGACATTGTCGAAAACGAGAGAGACTTTGTCCATAATCTCAGAGACATTGTCCGCGATCACAGACGTACCGCTCCACGATCGCAGAGACATGGTCCACGATCGAGAGACATTGTTGAGGATGAGGGAGCACGTCCGCAATCAAGAGACGCTGTCCGTGATCGCAGAGACCTTGTCAAAGATGAGACGCTGTCCGGTCAGAACATTGTCTCTGCTTCCGCAGAGCTCTGCACAAGAATCGGTAGTGACACTGTGGTTCCTCGCATTGACGGGCATGACCGCGATCATTGACACAGCACGATCACAGAGAAACAGTCTATCATCAGAGACGGTCCACGATCACAGACACATTGTCAATGACCTAGAGACTTTGTCCATAATCTCAGAGACATTGTCCATGATCACAGAGACGAGTCCACTTATCACAGGAGACCAGGTGTCACTCACTGCCCACGACATCGTCCACGCATTGCTGAGCCTTCTGCCCAGACTTGAGAGACATTGTTGAGGATGAGGGAGACATCGCCTGCTTTATCAGAGACATTGTCCGTGACTGTGGGTGATCGGGTTCCTATAAGTCGGCATTGCTGGCGTTCATGGAGACATTGTTGATGATCGCGGAGACTTTGTCCATGATCTCAGAGACATTGTCCACGATCCCAGAGAGTCTTCGTACAATGACATTCTCTGAGACTAGGACAGAGGCCTCCAGGTAATTCACAAACAGCTTTACATCAACTGTCCAACACAGAGCACTGACATTAAACTGTTTATGTTCAGTATATCAGAAAAGTGTAATAATAGAAGTAATCTGCATCGAACATGTAAAAAAGTACAATTATTAATAATCATAATAAAGATATTTCAAATAATATCGTGTTAAGATTTTAAAATGTCAAATGTAATAGTATGTTGTCACAATTGTAACCAAATAACTGGTGTATAACATGCTGTCAGTAATTTTATAAAATGTCGTATTGTAGCATGTGGTCACAAATGCCACACAAAACATCTTAGTGTAGTGTGTAGAGTCAAAAAACCATACTATATTAAAGTAGTAGAGTATTGACTATTTTCTCTCCTATGTTTCTCTTTTGATTTCTCCAGGTGTCACCACTTCATCCCACGACATCGCCCACAGTTGCTGAGACGCTGGCCCATGATCGAGACATTGTTGAGGATGAGGGAGACGCCGCCCCCGATCAGGAGACATTGTCCGTGACTCGGTGACTCGGTCTCGATTAGTCGGCATTGCCGGCGCTCATGGAGGATGACGATTACGAGCATCGCAGAGACTTTGTCCATAATCTCAGAGACATTGTCCGCGATCACGAGACGCCGTCCACGCATCGCAGAGACATGGTCTACGATCGAGAGACATTGAAGAGATGAGGAGACATCGTCCGCAATCAGAGACGCTATCCACGATCGCAGAGACCTTGTCAAAGATGAGAGATGTTGTCCGGCGTGGTCAGAAATATTGTCTCTGCTTCGCAGAGCTCTGCGCAAGAATCGGTAGTGACACTGTGGTTCCCTCGATTCGACGGCATGACCGCCGCGATCAGCTGGACATTGTTAATGATCACAGAGAAAACAGTCTATCATCAGAGACTTGTCCACGCCATCACAGACACATTGCTAATGACTGCAGAGACTTTGTGGTCCATAATCCAGAGACATTGTCCGCGATCACAGAGACGCAGTCCACGATCACAGGAGACCAGTGTCACCACTGGCCCACGACATCGCCCACCATCGGGGCTGGAGCCTCGTCCATGATCGGAGAGAGACATTGTTGAGGATGAGGAGATCACCCACCCATCAGAGACATTGGTCCGTGACTCGTGGTGACCTTCGGCCCCGGCAGTCGGCACATGTTATGCTCATGGAGACAGTTGTCGATGATCGCTGGGAGACTTTGTCCATGATCTCAGAGACATTGTTGAGGATGAGGGAGACATCGTCCACGATCACAGAGACGTAGTCCACGATCACTGAGTCCTCATATAACGAAGTATGTATTGATGATTTTGCATCAGAAATGTCAAAAAAAGTCATAGTATAGTAAGACATACAGTGCTCATAAGTTTACATACACTGGCAGAATTTGTGATTTCTCACATTTTTCAGAGAATATGAAAGATAAAACAAAACCTTTTCTTTCACTCATGGTTAGTAGTTGGGTGAAGTCATTTATTATCAAACAATTGTGTTTGCTCTTTTTAAATCATAATGACAACAGAAACTACCCAAATGACCCTGATCGAAAAGTTTACATACTCCTAGTTCTTAATACCGCATTGCCCCTAACATCAAAGACAGCTTGAAGTCTTTTTGTAGCTTTTTCGTGGATGAGGCACTTTTATTTCTCAGATGGTAAAGCTGCCCATTCTTACAAAAGCCTCTAGTCCCTGTAAATTCTGGGCTGTCTTGGTATGAACTGCATGTTTGAGATTCCCAGAGGGCTTCAATGATATTGAGGTCAGGAGACTGAGATGGCCACTCCAGAACCTTTCACTTTTTCTGTTGTAGCCAATGACAGTTGACTTACCTTTGTGTTTTGATCATTGTCATGCTTGGAACATCCAAGTACGCCCCATGCAGCTTCTGGGCCGACAGAGTGCAAATTTTCCTCCAGCATTTTCTGACAACATGCTGCATTCATCTTGCCACCACCGACTCAAGTTCCTGTGCCTTTGTAGCTCGCTACACACATCCCCAAAACATCAGCTTAACCACCTCTGTGTTTCACAGCAGGGAATGGTGTACCTTTCATCATAGGCCTTGTTGACCTCTCTCTCCAAATGTAATGTTTATGGTTGTACAAAAAGTTCAATTCTGTCTCATCACTCCAAATAATTTTGTTCCAGAAGCTGGAGGCTTGTCTCTTGCGCTGTTTGGCATATTGTAAGTGGGCTGCTTTGTGGCATTGGTGTAGTAATGGCTTTCCTGCAACTCCACCATGCAGCCCATTTTTCTAAGTGCCTCTTATTGTGCATCTTGAAACAGCCACACCACTCTTTTTTTTCAGAGTCCTGTATGTCAGCTGAAGTACAGATTTTTCTTTGCATCCCGAACATTTTTCCTGGCAGTTGTGGTTGAAATTTTGTTGGTCTACCTGACCATAGCTTGGTTTTAGAATCCTCTATTTTCCACTTCTAATTAGAGTCTTGAACACTGCTGATTGGCATTTCAATTCTTGATATCTTTTTATATCTTTCCATTTTATACAGTTCAACTACCTCCTGCAGATCCTTTGATAATTCTTTTGCTTTCCCCATGACCGGAATCCAGCAATGTCAGTGCAGCACTGGATGAAACATGCAGGGGTCTGTCAGGAGCCCAGAAACTCACTGACACACACATTGATTACGAGCAAACAGATCACAGGTGAGGATGGTTACCTTGAGCAGCCATTTAAACCTGTGTGTGTCAACTTGTGTGTGTGTTATCAGGTCAAAACCTCCAGGGTATGTAAACTTTTGATCAGGGTCATTTGGGTAGTTTCTGTTGTCATTATGATTTAAAAAGAGCAAACACAATTGTTTGATAATAAATGACTTCACCCAACCACTAACCATGAGTGAAAGAAAAGGTTTTGAATTATCATTCATATTCTCTGTAATATGGCCAAGAAATCACAAATTCTTATGAGCACAACTGTAAAAATGTCATTTTATACAAAGTCATGTAAAACCATCGAATGTTGTGGTTCTTCTGTAATGTTGAATACTTCTCTCTGTTTTCATGGTTAAACTGTTGATGAGGAATAGGTAGTAGTGTACTGATCATTTTCCTTTGTACGTTTATTCTTTGATTTCCTCAAGGTGTCACCACTTTGTCCGCGATCGGAGAGACATGGTCCACGATCAGAGATGTTGTCTATGACTCACAGAGACGTGCAAGAGTTGGTAGTGGCAGTTCCCCGATTCAACGGCAGTGCCTGGGATCAGAAAGATATTGTCGATGATCACAGAGACTTTGTCCATAAACAGAGACATTGTCCACGATCGCAGAGAAGTTCAGGACAGAGGCCTGCAAGTAACCTGCAATATAAATGTAACTATGAATATCAGAAGATGTTACAGTCAAAGTAATCTCTTCCTAGATGTAGTTTGCAACAGCAGAAGTTGTCTGTAAACTTCGAAGTTGTATGTGATAAAAAAAAGTACAAAATAATGGTAAATAATATTAGAGGTAACAATAAAAGTTATCTGTAATATATAAGCAATGCAGAAGTAATCCAAAAGATAAAAATGTTATACGATAGTAAGGCGTCAAAAATGGCCATGGTATAGTCAGCTGTCGAAAAATGGTCAAAAAATGTCATAATATAATATGGCATCAAAAACCGTCAAAAAACATAGTATAGGAAGATGTCAAAAATGTCAAAAACTTGAGCTTTGTTGTCTTTGTCATTTCATTTTCTTTTTTGTTCAAATAAAGACTTTTGAACTGAATATTTTGCTGATTGTGTAATATTGTATTAAAGTGAATATTGCTAATCTCTCTGCTGCTGAACTTCTCAAACTCATTCAATTATTACTATTGATAGGGTAATTTTGGTTGTAGTTATTGAATGTGTAGTTTGTAAACTTAATGAGACTAATAAGTTTAGGGTTAGGGTTACATCTTTGTAGCCACAGGTTAGGGTTAGGGTTACGGCTTTTTAGACACAGGTTAGGATTAGGGTTATGTCTTTGAGCCACATGTTAGGGTTAGGGTTACAGCTTTTAGTCAGAGGTTAGGGTTAGGGTTACGTCTTTTAGTCAGAGGTTAGGGTTAGGGTTACAGCTTTTAGTCAGAGGTTAGGGTTAGGGTTACGTCTTTTAGTCAGAGGTTAGGGTTAGGGTTACGTCTTTTAGTCAGAGGTTAGGGTTAGGGTTACAGCTTTTAGTCAGGTTAGGGTTACGTCTTTTAGTCAGAGGTTAGGGTTAGGGTTACGGATTTAGCCACACAGGTTAGGGTTAGGGTTAGGGTTACGGATTTGAACCACACATTAGGGTTAGGGTTACGTCTTCTTTTAGTCAGAGGTTAGGGTTAGGGTTACGGATTTGAACCACACATTAGGGTTAGGGTTACGTCTTTTAGTCAGAGATTAGGGTTACGGATTTGAACCACACATTACGGTTAGGGTTTTTAGCCTTCATTATGTATTTTGATTGCGAGATCTAAACAGAATAGTTGGCACTTCTGCATTACAAAATCATTTTTGTGATATTAATTCAGAAAAAGGGTTAGGGTTAGAAACTCAAATCAAAAGGTACAAAACTTTATTGATTCTATTCTAGACAACATTTAACTAACCACAGCAAACATAATGACAGTTGGAGACACTTGGAGAAATTGTTTAATTCTCTCACCCCACATTTAATGTAATGATGAGCATGAGAATAAGATTATTAATGGCTTACACATCTCTAAACATCTCTAAGAACATTTAGCTACTTCTGTTGTCCTCTTCAGGTGATGCTGTCTCCTCCTCCTAACATAAAACAAAGCGCCTCAGAGTGGTTGAGGGGGAGGGAAGGGTTGGAGTGTAGTGTACAGGAGGGGGACAAAACAGTCTGAGTTGTAGTAAGTTTATCTGTAAAATATAACCAGCTTCATTAACGTTTCTTTTGGGATCCACTACTAGAATTCCTTCAGCTGCCGTCGTCTCCATCTGTAGAGACACAACACCATGTTAATTACTGAACCTGATCAATAAAATGAGGCATCAAAAATAGCAAAAATATCATAGTGAGGCATCAAAACATTTCAGTCCTGCATGTTGTCGAAAATGTCATACATTCTTAAAACACTTTACTGTTCTATGAAATTTTTTGACCATTTTTTACGCCTTACTATACAATTACATTTTATGACCATTTTTGACGCCTTATTATACAATGACATTTTTTGATGATTTTTGACACCATACTATACTGTTACATTTTTTTGACGCCATAGTAGATACCATGACATTTTTGATGATTTTGATTAACATACTATACTATGACATTTTTTGATGGTTTGTGACACCTTACTATACTATGACATTTTTGATACCAATTATACCATGACATTTCTGACAGTTTTTGATGTTATATACTATGACATTTTTTTCACGTTTTTTTATGCCTTACTGTTCTATGACATTTTTTTTGCCATTTTTGACAACTTACTATACTATGACATTTTTTGATGATTTTTGACGTCATACTACACTATGACATTTCTTGACAGTTTTTGACGCCATAGTATACCATGACATTTTTTGATGGTTTTTGATACCTTACTATACTATGACATTTTTTCATGTTTTTTGATGTCTTACTATACTGTGAAATTTTTTGACCATTTTTTACGCCTTATAATGACATTTTTTGACCATTTTTGATGCCTTACTATACTATGACATTTTTTGACCATTTCTGACACCATACTATACTGTGACATTTTTTGACGCCATACTATACTATGACATTTTTTGATAGTTTTTGACACCATACTATACTATGACATTTTTTGATGGTTTGTGACACCTTACTATACTATGACATTTTTTGACCGACATTTTGACACCTTACTATACTATGACGTTTTTTGGTGTTTTTCAACACCTTACTATACTATGACATTTTTTGATGGTTTTTGATACCTTACTATACTATGACATTTTTTGACCATTTCTGACACCATACTATACTGTGACGTTTTTTGACGCCATACTATACTATGACATTTAATGACCATTTTGGACTCCTTACTATACTATGAAATTTTTTTTACCATTTTTGACATTATACCATACAATGACATTTTTTGATGGTTTTTGATACCTTAATACACTGTCATATTTTTGACCATTTTTGACGCCTTAATATACTATGCCATTTTTTGATGATTTTTGACACCATACTATGAGTTTTTTTTTTTTTTTTTTACATTTTTTGACACCACACTATATTATGACATTTTTTGACCATTTTTGACGCCTTAATATACTATGACATTTTTTGATGCCTTACTATACAATTACATTTTTTGACCATTTTTTACGCCTTACTATACATTTTATGACCATTTTTGACGCCATACTATACTATGACATTTTTTGACGCCTTATTATACAATGACATTTTTTGATGATTTTTGACACCATACTATACTGTGACATTTTTTGACGCCATAGTATACCATGACATTTTTTGATGGTTTTTGATACCATACTATACCTATGACATTTTTCCATGTTTTTTGACACCTTACTGTTCTATGAAATTTTTTGACCATCTTTGACGCCTTACTATACTATGACGTTTTTTGGTGTTTTTCGACACCTTATTATACTAAGACTTTTTAAAATGTTTTTTGACGCCTTTCTATACTATGTCATATTTAGATGTTCTTTGACATCAGTGCTCTCTGTTGACGTAAAGGTATTTGTGACTTACATGGAGGCCTCTGTCCTGGTCTCAAAGAACTTCTTCATTGTACCAAGACACTCTGTGATCGTAGACTACGTCTCTGTGATTGTGGACGACGTCCCTGTGATCATCGACAATATCTCTCTTATCGCAGACAATGCCGTCAAATCAGGGAACTCCGTCACTACCGACTCTCGCAAATCGTCTCTGCGAGTCATGGAGAATGTCTTTGATCGTGGACGATGTCTCCCTCATCCTTAACAATGTCTCTCCGATCATGGATCTCTGTGATTGTGGATGATGTTGTGCACCAAGTGGTGACACCTGGAGGAAATCAGAGAAATATACAAAGGAAAATGATCAATACAATACTACCTATTCCTCATCAACAGTTTAACCATGAAAACACAGATAAATGTTCAACCTCCTCACCAACAACAACAAATATTTGGGAAAAAGTAAAATGATTATCAATTGTGTGTCAATCAACTCATCATTGGATGTTACTGTGAACTGCACAACAATAATAAACACAATCAGTAAAGTCAATTTTGAATGCAGGATTTTAACTTGTGTTGTTTATTATACTTCGGCAAAAAGTAACTTTTTCCACCACAGATGGTCACGTACAGAATCATTATTTCATATTTTGACCTTCTTCTTATTAACACATATTTAAAATGTCTTTGTTTTGTGTTTCGTTTAACGGATAACAACCAAATTTACAAATGTCTTAACGGCAGCTTATGTGAAAAAGTTTAAGAAAATACAAGGGATGACATTTGGCTCTCCAGGAACATACTTTTAATTTGGCAAATAACAGCAAAAAAATTACACTCTTAATGAAGGAAATGAAATGATCTCATACAAAAGTAATTTATTAAACAGCTACAGTCACTTTGTCCACAGACACAACATTGACAACCACAGAGTCAGAATGTATTTTTCCAGCCTTTAACACCAAACTGTGCTCGATGAAGCATCAAGTCCAAACAAACAAATGACTAATCACTGATACACATAACAGGGGACTGATAGATTACTACAAAAACTTGAAGAGACACAATATGACTGCAAAATAAGACACAAAAAGCTGACCATAAATGTTTGTAATGCAGCCAGGTAGAGATGCAGAATGATGTAAAATGAGCTGTAACATTAACGATGTAAAACAGCCACAAAGGGACAAAAAGCAGACCACAGATACACAATGACCAGGAAGGAACATTACAGAGACACAAGATGTCTGCCGCAGAGAGATGTAAACAAACTGCAAAGAGACACTCACTGTGCTGTCATCTGTCCACCTTAACAGACCACACACACTTCACATACACACACTGTTACCAACGCAATGAAAGCACGTGAAAATGTAAACACAGGCCCAAAACAAACCATTAACAAGGAAGGCTAACGCTGCCGGTGATGCTAATAATGATTAGTTAGCTCGTTAGCCTTACCTTTGCTCAGAGTTCAGCTCAAAGGCTGCTTTTAACATCCCGGCTTGAACAGTAATAAAGTTTCCCGCGTTCTCACAAACCAAAGCGACGATGTGAACGTTGTTTTCTTCCACATTTACACTCGTTTTTCCGCCGTTGCCCGCCGCTCTGCTCTGCTCTGCTCTGCTCCCCCCTCTGCCGCCGGTCACGTTCAATGACGACATGCGTCGCGATCAGTGACGTGACACGCAAGCCAACATTGGCAGTCAAACGCTGATTGGTCGGCTCGTTGTGCTCCGCCTAGCAACCGGTTGTGATTGGTCAAATATATTTGTTGACATATATTCAAGCTGGCTCCATTAAAAGTATTTTTTTGTAATATTCCGGTATTCTTTGTCCAGTTAACAGTAGTAATAATAATACTGTATGTCATAGTAAAGTAAGGCATAAAAAATATCACGAACTGACTAAACTGATGTTTAGTACTGATAAATATGTTTTAAACGTAATAAACATTCAGGTTTTAATGCTTTAAAAAATGATTTGTGTTATTATCACCTGTATTGTGTATGAACCTTTGTACTGCAGCGTACTGAGATCGGATCAGTGTGAAGCGTCGGCTGTGAGTTTGAGGTTCGCCTCAGTCGGAGCACTGTCCTGTGAAAATGAGTTTTGCATGTGAGTGAATGACTTCACACACATACACACACACACACCTTCATTTAAAGCTTTTTCTTTTATCATCAATCCACTTTATCCAATGAAACCATTTTATTCTATTAATCACTGTTGTTAAATACATATTTCTTCCATTCTTTTGCCCCCATCTATTATTTTGCTTTGGTAACACACATGCAACATGAACCTTGACCTGGTGCCAGGTGTCAACAAATTCAGTGTGAGATCAGAATCTCTCCGACAGGTAAATCCTGCTAAATAAATAAATGCAAGTCTGTGTGAATATTATATGTTTTTTTTATCATCAGGGAGATTCTCAGCATCTTGAAACCATTCTTGTTTTGTCCTGGAGGCAGCGAGGCGTGTTGCGACATCACAGCTGGGTGAGTTTTCTTCGTGGTGATAAGTTTTCTGGGGAAATGTGTGAGATAAAAAAAAGAAGTTCAGTGCAGGAGAAGCACCTGTTTCCCTCCATGATATCTGTGAGATAAGGACAGAAATCCAAACAAACAGGCAGGAATCCTCACTGTACACAACACTGCATATCATCTGAAGGCTGGCTCATGATGCAGGAGGAAAAAACAGTGGGTGTGTCAAGTCTGAATGTTAAGACTTTTACATTCTTCTGTCCAGACTCAATTCAGTTAATTATTGTGTGACTTTCAGTGGTGGAAGAAATATTCAGATCCTTTACACGAGTGTACCACACAAAAATAGAACTTTTTATTAAAGAGGAAGATCTCTTTTGTTCAACCAGAAACATCTCTATATATCACTACTAGACTCCACTGACAAAAACAGAATTTTACTGAGTAGAACACAGGAGCTGCTGGAATACCACTGCCTCAGTTTGTTTGAGCTACTAAGTGGTACTTTTACTTATATAAAGTATCTGATTACTTCTTCCTCCACTGAAAGTCACACAGTAACACAAACACACTAACAGATGGAGGCAGTGGTATTCCAGCAGCTCCTGTGTTCTGCTCTGTAAAATTCCTGTTTTTGTCAATGGAGTCTGGTAGTGATATATAGAGATGTTTCTGGTTAAACTAAAAGGATCTGACTCTTTAATAAAAAGCTCTGTCTCTGTAGGAATCCTATCATCATGTGGTCAGACACTAACACATCTAAACACATTTTACACCTTTTGTACTGATTATTCTTCTAGAGTTTCATGTCCACTGTCGTGGCAGTTTCCAACTGTCAGTCATGTAATTGTCTCTAGGGAACTTTTCCACAGCATCTGGCCTGTGTTTTCAAGTTCAAGTCTTAAAACCAAGACCAATGAGGGCTCAGTGAAAGGTGTGTTCATCCAATCAGTGTGGAGTGGTACAAGGCTTGAACGACCTACTACAGTTTAACAAGGTCTGTTTTGCAGTACATGTTGTCAGGACCGAGGAGAGACGAGTGAAAGTGTGAGATCGTCTTTACAAGGATGACGCTCATTTGCTTAAATCGCCTTGAGCATCAAACCTGCACAGCCACCCAGACACACAGAATGATACCTAAATAAACCTACAAACCTGAGGTTATAAAGCAGAACGCCCCTCCACTTTCCTGCACTGTGTGTGTGTGTGTTGGATCAGGTGTAGCTGACAGGACTGGAACACGCCTGCAGCATTTAGTCAGAATGTGTTGCCTCTGCTTGAGCCAACAGGGAGGGGGTGGCGACACCAGCCCTCCATTTTCAGCTCTCAGGATGACTGTCAATGAGATCAGACCTTAACTAAAAAACACATTAGATCAGACATCATTTCTAAAATGTTCTATTCCTCTCAGGACACTTTGACCTAATTATCTCATCTTTTGAGACGGAGACGATTTCACCGCTAAAGTCGACCTCCTCTGTCAGGTCTGCCAAACACAGGTTTGGTTTTTAAGGCTGACTCAGATGTTTTTAGATTTGGGAAGAGGTCAAGTTCGAGACAGCTGTGTATGAAGGACCATAAGCTAGAGAGTTAAACACTGGAGGTAGAGCAAATACATTTTAAAATGTAGGGAAATAATATTTGTACAAGATTTAACTGTTGGAGTAAAATGGAGAAAAACTGACTTTTATGATTTTATTCTTTTAGTTTTTGGTCAGATATGACCAGTATTAAAACATCAAACCATTATTATTCAGTTTTTCTTATATTCATAAATAAATTTTTATTTCATGTGATGTTGCAAGATTTAAAGATAAATAAAGGTAAAATGTATACGGTCCTCAGCGGTCATTTTTAACTCTGAACAGAATGGTTCAGTATCTCACTCTCTGCTGGTGGTGGTGAAGCAGTTTACAGACTCAGTTTGACTGGAGGTGGTTTGGTGGTGTTTGCTGTAGAAGCAGAGAGCGATTGTGAGCTGTAGTTAGTGTGTAACTGACTGATGTAAACACACTCTGGAGGAAACTGAGAGTGCATCCTTTTATACACTGCAGAGTGAGCAGCCTGTAAACCAGTAAGTACCAGCAGGTTACACTCTACCTGTGTGTGTGTGTGTGTGTGTGTGTGTGTGTGTGTGATTACAGGTAGAGTAATAATGGCCTTGTTAAGAATGGAAGAATGATAACTCCCAGCTAAATCTCTGAACATCTTTTCTTTTTCCTTTCTATGGAAGTTCACTGAAGCCAAATTTAAATGTATATAGTCATTTTTGTTATATAGACTTGCATTTATTTCTTGGACTTGCCCACAAATAACTGGACCAGACCCAAAAATCTGCTTTTTCCCCAATACAGTCCTTGAAGTGATGATGTGTTTCGTAGTCCAGTTCTGGAAGTCGTACCAGCCTGATTCCACAAAAAAGGTTATAAAACCAACCATACCACGGTCACATGACGCCAACGCCTCCACCACTAAGTTTTAAACTGGTCATTTCATTTAGCCTGAGCTCTTCTACAAAGCCTTCTTCTTAGAAAGTTAGTGATAGTTTGAAAGAGCGTGAGAAACACAACGAGGCTGTAAAGGTGGACTGGTGAGTATGGGTTTTCATGTTAACGCCCCCGACAACCCTGTAGTCCTAGAATATACACTCGTTAGCAAATCGCCAAGACACGAAAGCTTCCAAACACGGGAGTGGGGGGGATTTACTGACCCATTTTATGTCGTGGAGAACAAACCTGAAATGTCTTGAGCTTGTGTTAAAACACAGACCTTTAACCAGAAACACACTGACTGTGGGACGAGGGAACAGGCAGTGCTAACATGCTAAAATGCTAACTGACTTCCTGGTTTTAGGATCAGTCCTGGACAAGCTGTCTCCAATTAATTGGTCTTTAGTCTGAAATTTGTCCCCAAAAATATCCTGTAACACACACACAGGTACGTCTGCATGTATATTTACAGGCGGGTAGATACATGTGTATCTGTTTAAAATTATTGCATTCATTTCCACATTCATGTGACTAGAAGAATCACTCAGTTTATCTCCATGACTGGATTTTCCTCACATACTCTCAAAGGTCAACCCTCACATATTTGACATGTTTGGAAACTCTGGGACCTCCAGAGGCATTTAAACTGAACTTCTGCAGGTTTCAACAATCTAAATATGCAATAAGTAAATAAAAAGCTTAGAAATCAAATATTCCAGGAATGTATTTAATCTCCAGGGTGTGAAAATCTCACCTGGCACGGTGAGAGCGAACGATTCGTCCTGACATGATATTTTGTGACTGATGGGAGTGAACAACAACAACAACATGGGGATAATTAACGCAGGTTAATCTGCGCGTATAAATGTATTTACCTGTCACGGTTGTGGAAGTGGGGATCAAACATGAAACAGCAGGCACGTCTCCAAACCCAGACTCGGCAGGAGTTGGGCTGTCTACTCAAGGAGCTGATAGAGGGATTGGAAGGAAAAAGGGACTCCTGCTGCCAGGTTCGGTCTAATTGCTGGAAATATTTGTGCGATGACTCATCTTCTGATTCGAATGTCAGCGTCTGTGTCAAAGGGGAAAAGCGTTAAGACGGGTTTCTTGGTTTGAATTTTATTATTATTGCTGCACAGTCATTAGTGCGTGAAAATTCATGAGACTAAAAACACATCTCTTTAATGTTCTTAATTTCTGCAATAATTCAAAACAAGTTTGTTTGTTTTTTAATTGAACACAGGACTGAAGATTTAACTTGGAAAAGTAAAGAGTTTTATTCAAAGAACAAGAATCCAGGACAAAAACGTTTCAGATTCGATCCCTTCTCCTCGGTATGGATGTGAAATGAGAGAGAAAAAGCTTCAGAAGTGCTGAATAAAGTGCTGGTGGTGATAGTTTGAAGACAACCACCTCTGATCAGAGCTCCACCCACCTCCAACCTGAGCAGACGTCCAATCAGAACCACTGAAGACACCTGCACACCAGCCTATCTGTTCTTATATTTCCCTCTTGATCTCACTGACCCTGACTCCATGTATGCTAAGAATCATGGGATACAAACCCCTCTCCTGCCTGTGAACAGTCTCTTATCGGGTTGCTGTAACTGTGGTGGTGACGACAGGTTGGAGCTGATATCGCTGTGTCTGTTTAAACTGAGGAGACTGAGAGGAGCCACAGAGAATCTGCATCAGTCTGTTATTTACATACAAATGAAGAGATAGAGGCTGAGGGAGCGGAGCGACTGGATCTGACTGCACTGTAATAAAAACACACTGAGGTTTGAAACATTGTTGTACACTGTTTGAAAGATTTAGGTCTCCGGACTCTCTCTGTGTAAAGGACTTTAAGATCCCGACTTCAGGCCAAAAACCTTAAATGTCTACCATGTTTGTTCGTCTGAAACTTTGGCTCAGTGCCTCTTCTTCTTTTTAGTTTAGTTTTAAAAAGACACCAGGGTTAAGATTGTAACTTAAATCATGATCTAACCAAACCTAAACTATAGTGGTGTTTTAGCGTCTTTTAATTTTAACTGTTTTAAAATAAATTTTTTTTAAATTGACACCTCATGCCCTGATAGTCAGTCTATCAACCTGTTGGTATTTTGCAGAAATCTTTTTATTTTTGAGTTATTAAATAAGAACCAAAAAAAAAAAAAAAAAAGGAAATAAAGTAATATATAGACATATACATATAACAGGAAGTTGTCTGAGTTAAAGTTATGTCACTGACCACAAACCACAGATTCAAGTGAGGATCTGATTTCCAGGATTAACACAGTCATATATGGAGGCTCATTTCTGCCAGAAAAAAAGTTGGTTTGGTTTGTTAAAGTGTGAAAAACTATTTAGGATGTTTTAAACTTTGAAACCAATCACAAGAAGTTGAAACTCAACACTCACTAAACAATAGAAGAAGAAAAACAGGAAGAGAAGTAAAAAGTAGAAGAGGAGATTAAATATTTAACTGGTTTGTTGAAGAAATGAAAAATCAACTTGAAAAATGAAAGTTCTTTTCTGAGAAGATGAGACAGAGACAGATTGTTCGAGTGAATCTGTTTTACGATTTTGACTCAGTGTTAAAAGACTGATCCAACATCTCATAATTGACCTAATATTTTAACAGCAGAGATCACACCTGATTAGGTATTAGGTATGCTTTTATTATTATATATTTATTATTGAATTTAATCTCAAATTTTGATGTATTTAAATGTCATTACTTTTACAACTGTAAAAATGTTGACTTATTAACATATATATATTTTTTTATTTATCTTTTTTTGAACCATTGAGCCTCATAATTTTGATTTACTTTGTCAAAATGTTGACTCAACATGAGGATTTTTATTTCTATCACGTCTGACTTTTCACCCATTTCTCTTCTTTTTCTGGCAGGAATTGGCCTCCATAGCCACGAGCCACACCAGCACCTGTTTACCAAGAAAAGGATGAGGTTCACACTGACTCGACTGATGCAACAAGATTATTTCCAAAAGTAGATTCTGTGTAATCCGAATCAGAGACCTCAAGGATGTGAAATCATCAGAGGGAGTGTTTGTTGATGAAACGTTGGCGTCACTTAAAACAATGATCCTGACTCCGAGATTCCTTAAATATAAATATACTCCTTTAAATGTGACCCAGTTGTTTTTTGCGTGTCGGGTCGGAGGACATCTCTCGGCCTTCGGTCAGATTCTGTGGCTCCACATATTTCTTATTATCAGGATTATGAGCAGGAAATGAGCTGCGTCTGTGTTCAGGAGATAAATGTGTGATGCAGCAGCAGCTGATAGGTGTGAACATTTTGTTCCTTAATGAACGAATGACTTCATGTGTTCATTTTAAACTGCTGAGAAACTGTGTCTGCTCAGAGTGAATCACACGATTACTGACATTTCAAACTTGTCAGTAAGTTGTATGAACTGTCTTGAGATGATTCATTAGTCTCCACTTCCTGTTTTATTGGCCACATTCAGTTTTCAGATGTTTAGACTTCACTTGGAAAATAAACAAGCTGAATTACAGACTGTAATTGGATTTAATAGATTGTAAATCAGCTGTTTATCTCGGTGCCATCTGTGCCTCTTATTCACTGTGATGTGAGAATTGGCCTTGAAGGGCCGAATTACCGAATTAAATCATCTTCATTAGGTCAAATTAACAAACAATTCTTACTAAGAGGTGATATATTCGTTCTGCTTGAGTGTTAATGAAATCTGTGTCTCACAGGTGAAATGTTAAAAGTTGCTGGTTTTACTACGAAAGAAATCAGCTGGAGTCTGTGTGTAAAGTCAAATAAACTCAGTTTCTTGCCTGTGTTGTTTTTCCTTTGGCGTGCAGCGCCCTCTGCTGGTTCTTCAGTGGTGTTACAGCAGCTCCGATTCCTCCTGACTTCTTCTGTGGTGTTAAATAAAGCTTTAAGAAGATTTCAAGCCGCAACAGCTCAGAGTTAGTCTGATTAAAACAAACAAACAAACAAAAAATTATTAATTAAAAAATAAGTTTAAATCAATAAAACAAATAAAATTAACAACCAAACAATCTCTAAACTTCCAAAAGCAAACAAAAAATCTGCAACAAATGACACATTCAAAAACACAAACTAACAAACCAACAACGAGGTAAATAAAAACAAAACCAGCCTGTTTTTGGCACATTGACTGTTTTTTTTTTTTTTATTCCAAACGTGTGTCTATATATTGAACATCAGAGGGCAGGTTCCCTCCTACAGTCACCCCACACGTCAATATCAATAATAATGATAACAACAGAATCATCAGAATAATATCCATCTGTTGTCTCTGTCCTACTGATCAGCTGAGCACTGCTGGTACAAATCTGAGAGAAGGAGCAGAAAAAACATGAAATAAACAGCTGACGATATGATGAAACGCACAACACACATACTCTCTCACACACACACACACACTCTCACACCCATTTAAAGTCACAGTTTACATCAACATTCCTGTGCGTTTTTGTTTATCATAAACGTGTTTTTCACCTCGGCTGCTGCTGCCGTCACTTCTCCACAGTTTCTATGCAAAAACATAAAAAAAACAAAAACTACAGGCACTGATCTTCAACAAAACAATGTTTCATTAGTGTGTCGTTACTGAAAAAATGTGTACGAGTTGATTTATATTCGGCTCCTTTTCGTTTTGTACACTGCGACCAGGCGACTGTAAAGCAATCACATGTGGAGCTGACGATCAATAGTTGTGTTGTGTTATCGGTCGATTCTGATTTGTTGATGTGTGTGTGTGTGGATCTGGGAGTTTGCCGGCAGCTGAACTTTAAACCTCAAAGTGGTGAATGAATCATTATCATGACATCGATTTAAAACAAACAAAAAAACCCACAGAGATTCAAGTTTCCCATGAAAAAGGAAAAATAAAGAAAACGAGTCAGACTCAGATCAGACAGGAAGTACAATCACAAATTTAGTTTTTTTTTCTTTTGCAGTTCACCCCCCAAAGTTAATGTGTATGTGTGTGTGTGTGTGTGTGTGTGTGTGTGTGTGCAGCTTTAAAACTCCTATAAAACTTAAATGTTCTTCTGTTAGGGACTGTATGAAAATAATTGGACTTGGACTTGAGAGGGTTCAAACCCAACAGTCAGCTCTGAGACCAAGGTTTCTTGTTCAAACTGAGATTCTTGCAGTTGTTTGGTCAGTAGCCAGGCTGATAACAGGCAGCCATGTTGCTAATGCTAACGCTAGCTGGCAGAAACAAACAGATGATTAATCGTCTGTTTGATAATCTGAAGAAATAACAGGTTTCCTGGTGGTGACCTTTCTAAAATGAGAAGTGACAGCAGCAGCAACATTAATACCAACCAAAAACACAACAAATAGAAATAATAAAAATATAAAGACCCAAAGAACCGAACCTAATCATTTTCATACAGTCCCTTCCAGTCCGTGTGTGTAACAGTTTTTCAAACCTGAACTCTCTGCCGTGCTCTGGTTCTGTATCTCTGAATATAACCTGATCTGGTTTGGGTTTGGGGGTAACTCCAATTAGGAGCTGCACCAGTACTTTAGCCATTAGCTGGAATAACTTTGTCAAATTTTGTGCATTTTTAAAGGGACTTTTACTTTGAAAATCAACGCAGTAGATACTTCCTGGCTTCGTTCACTCTGTTGAAACCTTTAAAAGAACAGATCAGCATTTTGGAAAAATATGTTTGTTTTCTTCTGTTTCTGAGAATGAGATGTCAGGGTGTAGTTAGCCTAGCTTAGCATAAAGACTGGAAACGGGGGGAAACAGCTAGCCTGGCTCTGTCTGACTGTCAGTAATACACCTACCAACATTTCTACAGCTCGTTAATCAGTTCTCTTTGTGGCTTTCAGGGGGAGTTATGTGCTGGAAACTGTTTGTTACCGATCTCATGGTCACATGGTCGAATGAACTTGGTGTTTTTCATTTTGTCTCCTCCCTGTCGGCCCCGTCAAGCCTCGTCCTTTATGTGGTGAATCGGACGCTACATGTAAAATAAGAGCGACGTCAGCGCGGCTTCGTGGATCACAGCACCGCTCAGCAGGAGTCTGTACAAACACCAACACTGTTGTTAAGAGCTACATCCTCCACTGACGTCCAATGATTGACAGATGACCGTGAAAACTGTACAGCTGCTCTGCTACTGTGTGTGTGTGTGTGTGTCCTTCTGTACAAACACCTGGTTCAGTATTCAAACAGTAAAACTCTGTCTCTCAGTGTCCTCCTCGCTTGGCACGGAGCGTGATGATTGGCTGAGGCAAGAGGTGGAGGACTGAATGTGGGGTGTGACAAACCAGACCCCAGGATGGCGGCCATTTTGGCAACCACTTCCTGTTTGTCCCACCTCAGCTGGTTTAATCCAAAATGTAATGTGTGTTTTGTTCCTGTTCAGTCAGAGTGGTTTAATCCGTCCACCCCTGTGGAAAGGTCACTGGTATGATCCATGGAGCTGAGGTGGTGCTGTTCTAGTCAAAGACCCTGCAAACGGGTCAGAATGGTTTCTTCCCTCCACCCCTGCTGACAGGCCAGTTTGGACCGGTCCAGCTGTGTCGTTGGGGCTGAGATATAAAGTTCACCGACCCCTCTGACTCCGTCCCTCAGCTCAGTCGTGCCCCCCAAGTAAGTCTGTTGGCGGGTGTGTCGGCGTCTTGGCGGGGGGCACTGGTCTGGGAGGAGGAGCCGGTTTGGTTTTGCCCCACTGAGGACTTGCCGCGCCCCCGCCCCCGTCACTGTCGGCTCTGTCTGTCGACAGCGGGGGAGGCGGCGGCGGGAGGCGTGGCAGCGACATGGAGCCGTGGTGGTAGTGGAGGTGGTGGGGGTTGTGACGGTGGTGGTGACCTGGTGTCGCCACCAAGGGCGGGATCCTGGAGCAGGAGGAGGCGGAGGAGGATGAGGAGGGCGGAGGAGGCGGGGGAGGAGTGAGTGTGGCCGGCCGCAGGCTCTGGATCCGCCGACACTCCTGGCAGATCCGCACGTGGCTGCAGCTCTGCAGGAAGCTGCGCGGCGGGGCGGGAGGAGCCACCAGGGCCGACCCCGGCGGAGGGGGAGGAGTCGTGCTGGTGGTGGTGTTAGCACCCAGCGGGTCCTCCAGGAGCCTCTGTGGCCCCGGGCCCAAATCGGGGCCTCCTCCCATACCCGCCCCCAGCCCCGCCAGCCCGCCCGTCAGTGGGCCAGCGCCGCTGTACAGTTTGCCGTTGCTGAGGCGCATCTCGCGGACCAGACGGATGGGGCGGGGCGCAGCCAGAGCCAGGCGGGACGGGTGGCGCAGGACTCCGCCCCCGGCGCTGCTCAGAGGACGGCGGCGACGAGAGCGGGAACTCTTCTTACAGGAGACGGCGTTCCTAAACTCTGTTAGCATCTCCTGACAGACTGACACCTGGGAGACACAGACACACTCAATACATCCACATCAGCAATAAAAATTAATACTATTATTAATATGCGTAATTAATGTGTTATATTCTGTTTTCATTGGTAAATCACACAAATCAATTCTGTTATTTATTATTATTCATTCTCTACACATTTATCTTGTGATTTGTTTAATTCTACAGGGACGTTTCTTTTTCTTCTTGCTTTGTAAATCCTAAAGTCACGGCAACACAATCAACTGAATTTGAAATCTGAAAGACGAAACGTGTAAAATACATGATGAGGGGAGAGAGTGAATGTGTGTGGGTGTTTTTATCTGAGTGTGTGTGTCTATGCTCTGCAGCTTCCCGCCTCAAACCAGTGTTATCTGTAAACGTGTGTGTGTGTGTGTGTGTGTATAATCTGTCCTATGAAGAAAAAGCAGCGGGGGTAGAAAGTTAAGTAAATGACAGATAAATAAAGAGCAAATGAAAGTCAGAAACAAACTGAATGTTCAGAGGATGAACGAACACAAACAGACTGAGAGATGCGTCTATTTGCAGTGATGAGTCTTTCAGGTTCACATTAAGCTTCTTTTTCAAACTAATCAATATTTTCACATTGAGGGCAATGATTTTTTGTCTGTATCTAGTCTGTTCCACTGTTCTATCAAAACACCAGACTCACTTACACCCAAAAACATGGAAAATAAGACCCAGGTCAAAACATTACATTTCAAACGGTCACTGCAATGCCCTCATGTGGCCAAAAAATCAACTGAAATCAGCCAATGAAGGTTTAAAAAAACAGTGGTTCAGTGGTTTGGTTGGGAGGACTCGCATTCAGCTGTAAAGTCTTCAAACCCACGAACCTGTGTTTCTTATGACAGCACTATCTCATTCACTGTTTTATACATATTTGCCTCAAATTCAGTTTGACTGCAGTAGAACTGTAGGGTCTGTGGGTTTGAAGACAAACAACAATTACAATATGATTCTAATGGTTGGAGGTTAAAATGTGATTTTTCTGAATGAACTTTTGAATGAAGCTCATTCTGAGGACACTGGACAGACACACAGACATGCAGGCGGACGACCTACTGAGGTGTTTGAGCTGAGGTTGAGGCCGGGGGCGGGGCAGGAGGAGGAGGAGGACGAGAGAGGAGGAAGAAGAGGAGGAGGAGGAGGATGATGAAGGTTTACCTCGTCCGTCTCAGCGGTTCGACGCGTCGACCACACAAACTCCATGATGGCCACGAAGACGGCAATAATGAGGCCGCAGATCAGGACCACAAAGATCCCGCCGATGTTCTCCATGCCCAGACCTGAAACACAGACACATGACAGCACCGGATGAAAAGTCAGATATTAAAGTTCATCTTGAGGGGAACGTGGATGATGTGTTGACCCCTCTCAGGTCTCAGGTCAGGGTGCAGTCTTAAAATCATTGCATCAGTCTGATCTGTGATGTCATGCCTCCTGCTGCTCCCATGATCCTGCTCGACGGCTGTTCTTACATTTAAAATTTAATCGTGTTATTGGTAGTCTTATTGTAATTTCTGTTATTACTCTGTGGTGACATGCCTCCTGCTGCTCCCACGATCCCGCTCGATGGCTGTTCTTACATGGCCGCCCACCCTGAGTCTGGTTCTGCTCAAAGGTTTCTGCCTCTTAAAGGGAAGTTTTTCCTTGCCACTGTCACCTAGTGCTGCTCATGGTGAGAACTGTTGGGTTTCTCTCTGTAAATATTAGAGAGTACGGTCGAGACCTGCTCTATATGTACAGTGCCTTGAGATAACGTCTGTTGTGATTTGGTGCCATATAAATAAAAACTGACTTGACATTATTGAGGATTGAGGATATAGGTGCATATGTTTAAGTCACAGTGAAACAGCAGTTATTCTAGTCCACCATCATTCATCTTTGCTTTTGTTTTCTATACAAATAAATCAGTTTATTACTACAGGATATCTAACAAGGTTCCTACCTCAGTGTGGAAAAGGAATAATTGATCAGTAGCCTCCACATGTTTACGGTCTCTTTACACACAATGCTCTGAATAATAAATTAAGATAACAGATGTTAGCGACTCACCTGTAAGACCTGAGCTCAAATCACCACACATACATTTATTCAGAGAAAGGACTGAAACACTCTTAATTCGGGGGATTTTCCTTGTGGTTTCTTTCTATCTTTGTGAGGACATGTGGAGCATACAGTAACACACACACACACAAACACTGTATACTGCGTAATCAGCAGCAAAGAGACACTTGATTAGTCTTAATGGGTCTTAACGGGACCTTAATGGGTTGATTTTCTCAATCTTCACACACACACACACACACACACACACATAGATAATTTTGCTGGGCGACATTATTTTCCTGCTCTGGGAATAAAGAAAGCTGTGAACAGATGACAGAGAGCAGTGGATCAATACTCAGACAGGACTCACATTCCTGTAATGATCAACTGCTGAAAACATGATCAGAGATCGAGTCGATGAAGACAAACGGTCTCGTCTTGTAACAAGTAAAGGAAAAAAAAAGACATGTTTGTGGATCAATAAAGGAAACATTGAAGGAAAAATTCAGTCATTGTAATCAATTCAGGATGAAAGAAGGACGCAGACAAAAGGCAGAAAAACAAGACGAGGTTCTGAGACTGTTTTTATGTTTTTGTCTCATTAGGAAACTTAAACCAAGTCAGAAAGACGAACAGGACATCAGCTTTATCCAGGCAGACACAGTAGATCCTCTGACATTTCTTTCTCAGCTAATGTTCAATTAGCATAGGACATACAATACATTTGATTTGGAAGGTGGAAACAGCTATATTCAGGGATCATTATTAAAAAACGTCTCAGATAATTGCTTCTTCCTTATTCCACTTCAGCTCCACCCAGATTACCCACCTTTTCATCAAAAATCTCAAAAAGAAATCCCAGAAAAGTCCAGACGTCTCTGGTTTGTTGTCACAGTCATGTTTTCCTACAGAACATTTGGCTGCATCCACCTTCCTGCAGAGTGTGCTGACTGTGTTTGGTGTTAAATGTACGTTCAGACATGTAAAGAGCTTTGAATTGAGAATTGTTTGTGCATCTTTCATGATTGCACCATCTGCTGTTTTTGGTTTTGAGAGTCTTGGCTGCCTCATTGTTAAGTTTTAGCATTTAAAACTCAATCAAGGAGTTGTTCTATAATCTGTTCATCGATAAGGTAAATTATTAAAGACAAATATTAAATGTTTATTGTTAATCATAAACTGCAGTGCAGAGATAATCAATCAACTGAAGATTAATCAAGAATCCAGAGAATCTTCCTTTAAGTCATTTTTCAGGCAACTTGACCTTTGACCACCAAAATCTAATCAGTTTATTTTTGAGTTCAGGTGTGTGTCAGATCTGAAGAAATTTCCTCCAGGTGTTACTGAAAGACTGGGACAACCGAACAACATAAAAATTGGCTGCTTTTCATGTTTTCATATCATCATGAATTAAACAGTTTTGGATTTTGGACCATTGATCGAACAAATTAGATGTTTGAAGATGTTGCTCTGGGCTCTGGGAATCTATGATGGACATTGTTGTTGTAACCTGAGGCAAAATGAGAAATTGTGACTTTTGTGTGCTTTTTTTCCCAATGGGCTGACTCAGTCATCTACCCAGAATCCCATGTGCTTCTGAAAGCCAATCACAAACCTCAACCCAAAAATAATAAAATAATTCCTTCACTTAGAAGCTTCAGTATCTGTAACTGTTAAAGGAATAAATAGCCTTATTGACTTTCTTGCCGAGAGTTAGATGTGGAGATCAATACGAGTGTGACAGTGAAAGGACAGAGCACAGCCTTTGTTCTCCTGAGATGTGAAGAAAGGTAAAGTGACACCCACCTTTGGCTCGGTGGTCCTCCTCTTTGGGACACTGTCCTCCCTCCCACCAGCGTCTCTTCAGGATCTCCAGCCTGTTGCTCTCCTGCAGCTGTAAAATCCCCAGAGTGATCTCATCTCTGTACGGAGAGCCTAAGGAGGAAGAAGAGGAGGAGGAAGAGGAGCTGAGTGAGTCACTGTCCTACTCTCAGATTCAGCCAAGACCAACACATTGGGTTTACAGAACTGAAATCCATAGCTGTGGATTTGACCTTTTTCAGATGATTGCTGCTTTTTCTCTGCTGTCAAACTGTGGAAGTGAAGTGGGGGAAAACCTACAGTAGAGTCTGCTGACTTTATTTCAAACAAACCAAAAGCTGTAAGAACAGTGGCTCAGTGTTTAGTAAATGTCCATGTTGTCCTGCCAACGAGATTACTGAAAACGGACTTAAAATCACTGCATCACTCTGACTCTGTTTCTTTCCTCAACCAAATTAGCATCCAGGCTGTGCCTCTCTCTCTCTGTCCTCTCTCTTCACCATTCTCTCCTGTTGTTTTGTGCTTTTCATCTCTCTCTCCTCTTCTTCTGTCGTTTACTGCAGGTATTTCTGCTTCCAGAGCTGCAGAGTCTGATCTGTGATGTCATGCCTACCGCTGCTCCCACGATCCTGCTCGACGGCTGTTCTTACATTTAAAATTTATTGGTGTTATTGATAGTCTCACTGCTATTACTATTACAACTGTCATTATTATTTTTATAGCTATCATTACTGCTGAGGCAGATGGCCGATGGTGACATGCCTCCTGCTGCTCCCACAATCCTGCTCGATGGCCATTCTTACATGGCCTCCCACCCTGATTCTGGTTCTGCTCGAGGTTTCTGCCTCTTAAAAGAGTACGGTCTAGACCTGCTCTGTATGTACAGTGCAACTAAACATGAAGAGACAAACTGTGTGAGACAATTCGTCAGAGATGTTACAGAAGAATAAAATAAGAAGCAAATGTGCTGATAAAATGAGAAATGTTAAGAGAGCAGAGGAAGAGACGAAGCAGCAGCTGCATCTTTTGTACAAATCAAACTGTTCTGACTCTCGTTTGCACCTGACGTCTGTGCTCAAACTAAACACAGACCTCTGCAGCAGCAGCATGTCTCTGATTTTACTAATATACCACAGCAAATATGTTCTGGGGAGAGATGCAATATCGTTTAAAGAGAGTGTGACGTTCACACGATGCGAGATGATGGGGATGAGAGAGAAGCACCTGAATCCCCTCCCAGTGAAATGGCCGGATGATGTCAGAACAGTGTGAGAGAAGGAGGTTTCTGATGCTATCTGACCATCCAATAAACAGTTGAGTAATTTTCTTTTGTTCTTTCTTTCTTTCCTGTCAGTCACAGCCTGGTAACACACCGAGTCATTTCGTGCCACAGTTTTAAACCTCTCCACCTCCACCTCCACCAACAGGACGTTAATGACACGTAAAAAGATAAAAATGTGTAGAAATGACTCATGACATGTCCTGATAGTTGTGTTGGATTTGTTCAAAATCCCATGAGATCCCATTAGTTAAACAGTTCAGGTTAAGTTTAGGGAAAGTTTGTGGTTCAGTGAATTGAAGCAGGAGATATGATGTATTTTTACTTTATTGACATTTAACTAAATCCACCATCTTTCTTTTTGTCTTTAGTCCAGAACAGCTGTAAACGAGTTCATGTTCATCCACTCCTCGTCCTCATCTCCTCTCTCCTTCATTCATCTTGTTTTTTATTCTATTAAAATGTGACACTGACTCTCAGAGTGACAGACAGCAGGAAGTGCGTGGCTGTTTTTCAAGGTAAAAGATAAGTGAAGTCTTTGACATAGTGACGGCACTTTTACTGCTTAGATGCTCCATATTTTACAGATACAGACTGAATCTGTCACCTTTTTTTCTTTTCTCTTTTTGCCTTTTTTTTTTTTTTGGAAAGATAACTCAAACCCTTGAAGCCAAGTTCCTCATTTGACAAGTTTCCAAAAGAAGAACGATCAACTTCAGCTTCAAAATACCTTTTTACACTCTTCAGGTTTGTTCTTTCCATAGTTTCACTTTCCTCTCTCCACCTTTGTCTTGTCAATGTTTCACTTAGAACTGGAGAAGATCCATCAGGAGGAGCTGGACGAAGCAGTTTCAGTTCCTCTGGACGAACTGAACTTTCAGCTCCCAGAACACAGAAGCCAAAATGACTCTTTACTTTTAAAGCAGCTGCACGTTTCCCATGTTTTTAACACTAATCACTCACTGTCAGTCAGCACAGTTAACATGGGAGACGACCGCCTCACCGGGGCACCTGGGCGACTCTGCTGCTTTTATTTGCATCACTTATCGGGTGGAGGCTGACTGACAGGCCGCTCTCCCAAAAACTCCTCATTTTCCTCCCTCAGTCTCCCTGCTGCTCCCTCTCCTCTCTCCACATCTGCCCCCCCTCCATTAACTATGCTAATCTATGCACTAACACTTATCAACAGAAACAAGTCTGAGGCAGACGACAAGGTGAGGCCTGGCGCCGGCAGAGACAGACCGGCGCCAAATTGGAATCAGGATGGATTTAATTTGCCAAGAACAGCAGCTGCACAAAGAATATGACCTGGTTAACGGCTAAAACAGAACCGACACACAAGGTGATGGACGAACCGCAACACGGCCTCAATATATTACAAACAATATGTGATGTGACAGCAGACTAAACACAATTACACTTCACATCAACAAAGTAAAATGAAAACACGCAAAGGCAAGTTAGTGTTTCCACTTTTTCTCCAGGAGGAATTAAAACATTCAGGTCTGGAAAACACTCGTTGAGCATCACTTCAGGGCGTTCATAAGGCTGACAGACAACAAACCAGTGTTTGTCAGACCAGTAGGCAGCTGTACGAGTTGTGTTACAAGCTTTACACCTATCCTCAACACAAATTTGCAAGTGAGCAGCACAAACAAATAAGTAGCAGGCGTCAATATGCCTCCAGGCTTTGTGTTGGTTTTCAGTAAAGCACCAAAACAAACAAGACTTCTGCCCAGAACCCTCCAGGATAAAAAATCCATCTCCACAAACACAAACTAAAAAATGTCATTTTCAGCCATTTAATCAGGTGGATCCAATGTCGGAAAGACTCGACTGCAGTCGCCCAAACATGTCTGTATCGCAACTCACACATTTTTCCTTAAAGGGTTTTAAACAAACGGTACAACATCCTGTGTCCTTACACCAGAGTTCATGTTAAAACTAAAACTGCTCATCAGGTACTAACTGACCTCCTGAACTGACACTATACTTCTCATACGCCATGTCATGGCTGTTATGGTCTGCTCACCCAGAGGCATGCCGATGCCGTATCCTTTGGTGTCCAGCAGTCCTCCAATCTGCGTGAGGTTGCAGTTGAGGCTGCGGTAGTACTCGTTCATGGTGCTCTCCATCAGGAAGGCGTACTTGGAGTTGAGGACGCGGGCGATGCCCTCCTCGGTGCTCTTCACGAACACGCTGGGCTGCTTGGAGTACATGTAGTTCCACATCCGCTGGTACGTCTGGTACCGTGAATTCTGGAAGAAGAGGAACAAGAAGCAGAAGAGGAGAGAGAGTCACAGTCAGTGGTCTCGTGATGAACACGAGTGAGTGGAGGATTTTCAACTGATTCATCCCGCAGTGAAAAAAAACCCAGTGAGATCCAGATACTAATGGAACATTCCTGGTTCCAGATGTTGAAATCGAAGAGCTGATTTTAAGATCTTACTGATTATGTTTAAAGCTCTTTATGGTCTCTCTCTCTGTTATATTTATTACCTTTGAGCGGTGTGCAATCCGACAGAAATAGAGCTTTTTATTAAACATCACTACCAAACTCTCATTGACAAAAACAGGAATTTTACTGAGCAGAACACAGGAGCTGCTGGAATACCACTGCCTCCACCTGTTAGATTGTGTTGTTGTGTGGTACATGTAAAGTATCTGGTTACTTCTTCCACCACTGAAAGTCACACAGTAACACAAACACACTAACAGATGGAGGCAGTGGTATTCCAGCAGCTCCCAGTAAAATCCCTGTTTTTGTCAATGGAGTCTGGTAGTGATCTATGGTGATGTTTCTGGTTAAACTAAAAGGATCTTCCTCTTTAATAAAAAGCTCTGTCTCTGTAGGAATCCTATCATCATGTTGTCAGACACTGATCAGTGAGAAATACTTTACATAAATAAAATCAATACAAATGAATGACAGTAAAATCTCTCCCAGTCTCACCATGAAGAAGGTCATGGTCGATCCTCCGTGGATGGTGCCGTACTGGATGTTGGTTTGGTCGGCCAGATCGTCGGCCGACTCGATGGGAACTTCCATCCTCTGGACGGTGAGAAACGCCGCCAGGTTGGCCGTGTAGGATGAGATGATGATGAGGGTGAACGCCCACCTGAGAGGACCAGAGAAGAAGAGCAGCTTTAACCTTTATTTACCCCGAGAAGCTTCTAAACCCTCACTCACTCCTTTTTTTCCCTTCTTTCCTTTCATTAAGAGCTGTGAGCGGAAAGCAGGAGAGAGACAGATGGAGAGCTCTGCAGGAAAGGTCAGGAGTTTTAGGTAAAAATCATCAACCTAAAGATGAACTCTGAGACGAGCGGGGCGCCTCCGCTGCAGAGGAAATGAGATGGAAGTGATGAGCAAGGGAAATTAGGAAGGGAGGAGCGGTTTGAAAGAGAGGGAGATGGAGGCAAACAGAGAGATGGAAAGATGGAGAGGAGGAGCATGGCAGGTGAAACTGGAGAGAAGTGAGGAAGCTGACAAATCAGACAGAGAGCAATTATCCTCACTGACAAGTATATTCACATTAAAACCACACTCCATCGACAAATACACTAATTATACCGCGAGCTGCTGGAATACTACTGCCTCCATCTGTTAGTGTGTTTGTGTTACTGTGTGGTACTTTAAGTGGTGGAAGAAGTAATCAGATACTTTACATGAGTAAAAGTACCACACCGTTACACAAACACACTAACAGATGGAGGCAGTGGTATTCCAGTGTCTCCCGGTAAAATTCCTGTTTTTGTCAATGGAGTCTGGTAGTGATATATAGAGACGTTTCTGGTTCAACAAAAAGGATCATCCTCAGACAGACCAACTCACAGCACACCTTTATGTAAACAAGTCACTGGTGTTACAGTTGACGTCAGGCCACGAGTATATTCTGTCGAGTCTAATGTCACCAGATTCATGACTCGAGTCCAAGTCATGTGACAAGTCCATCATCCTACAGCTGCAGCTTCATTTATACTCATTTCTTTTGAGTAAATGTGCAGCCCCGCCACAGACAGACAGACAGACAGACATCAGCATGCTGCAGTCTATGCCACAGCCATCATGAGTTTTTATGGGGCTAAGTGCCCGGAGAGGCTGAGAGCTGTCAGAGAAAAGATGCTGATGGCCCCTCCAGTCCCTCCAGTATCAGTCCACCATCTGTCTGACTGCAGCCACTGGGACTGAGGGAGGGAGGGAGGGAGGGGAGGAGAGGGGAAGAAAGAAAGGAGGAGAGAGAGAGGGAACAGATTTTGGAGCGTAACTGTAGTTTTCATCTCCACAACCAGCAGCAGCAGCAGCAGGATGGAGGTTTGGTTTGAATATTTTTGGGGATAAATATTTGTAGATTGTTCCAAATGGAGGTTTCTACCAGCAGCAGTGTTGGAGTGGATGTAGCTGCTGCTTGAACTAATGGAAACACTTGGGAGAGTGACAATCAAAAAATTACAAATGGTAAAATAATGCAATAACAAAATGCAGTGACGTAAAAAAAGGCTGAACCTTCAACCAAAGAGTGAAGTTAAAGGCAGAAGAAATAAAAATAAAAACAAAACTAATGGTTTCTCTACGTCAAGCATCTGAGTGCTTTTAAAAGCAAAACATATTATTATTATTAAACATACGTTTACTTGGGTTTAAATGGGACTTATTGTACCTATAATCTGAAAATAAATAGCTGAAGAGAGAGGGGAGGGTCAGGGCAGAGGAGCGTAAATAAAACGAGAAAAGAAACCAACATCATTGTTTTCACACGATGGCCACTTCACCATCTGTTCACCTTCAGCTAATCTTCCTGAGGAGCGAGGGATGGACAGAGAGGAGAGGAAACACTGGATTTTACAGACGAGTCATTCATTCACTCACCTGTTTGTACAATATGTGTGCAACTGGAGGAAGTTAAGATATATATAAGAGGGGTAGCTCCATCCTACATTTTGGTTTCTATGCCTTTATGCCTTAACTTTCAGTTAGCACCTTATTCTATTTCAGGCTTCTACCTGTTACCACTCTACCTTCAGCAGGTTGGGTCAGTCTCCACGCATCAGTTAAGCTCAGTATTTAGTAACTGTTGTCCATAACACTCTGTTTGTTCTGCCTCCGGAGCTGTATAGTCTGATCTGTGATGTCATGCCTCCTGCTGCTACCACGATCCTGCTCGACAGCTGTTCTTACATTTAAAATTGATTGGTGTTATTGACAGTCTTATTGCTATTACTAATTTTACTATTATGACTGTGTCTTCATGGAATCTGTATTATTCTATGTTCTCTTTCTCTCTGTATCTTCAAGCCTC
Organism: Lates japonicus; assembly: GCA_033238685.1. Taxonomy (NCBI): domain Eukaryota; kingdom Metazoa; phylum Chordata; class Actinopteri; family Centropomidae; genus Lates; species Lates japonicus. The sequence continues at coordinate 9,235,326 of BRZM01000037.1, read as the reverse complement.
CACCTGCACTGACTCCACTTTTATGAACCGGTTTCCTGGTTCTGTTCAGACTCTCTCAGGTTCTGGTTCAGGGAAGGATCCTGGTCTGATTTAATACAGAAAAAGTTCACAGTGACTTCAGACACAACCTGTATATTTATACTGAACCAAAGCCACCATCTTTCCCTGAACCCGAACCACAGATTGGTCTTTGGATGTGAACCTGGTCTCTGGACGTGACAGTCCTGCTCTTTGTACACCCACCATCCACCTCAGCTAACCCCCAGTGACTCAGCTTCAGGTCACAGATGGAGATTCATTCAGTCTAAACAGAATCCAGTCAGAGATTAGTCACCACAACATAATCAGTGAAATAATTTAGTAACAGATAAACATCATTTCTAGGACTCAGGTTGCAGCTTTATCCTCCAGTCTTAATTCTGACTGATAAATTATTAATCTAATAAACTGTGGGTCCAGTCTCTGACCAGACCACTATGCTCATATTTTTTTTCCATACATTCCCCCATTGTTGCCGTGGTTTGTTCAGAATCTGCCGCTGACCTTCTCTACTACACCTACACTTCATCTGCTTAATTGCATCTCGCTGATAAATTGCTGAGCAGAGCCGATGCTCTGCAGGTACACAGGACAGATGGACACTGTGCACGAGTCAGAGGCGAGTGTATGAGCCTGGAGAGACAGAGGTACGACTGTGGAAGATGTCTGAGAGGACGCTTCGGGTACGAACCAGACTCCGCTGACGCAGCGGGTGGACAGCGCCCGGGGCATGATCTCTGAGCCCTGCTGCATGAAGCCACCCACCGGGAACCACAGACTGTTCCCCAGCGTGTACTGGTTCTCCAGGACGTCCCGCCGCTCCCGCAGACACGGGTGAGGGTTGTACCATTCATAGGGACTGAGCCTGGGGGGGGGGGGGACAAAAAGCATGATTTTAGATTTGTTTTTTCTTTTTTTTATGCTTTAAAAAACTGGTCAGTCTGCATTTTTATTGGACTTTTCAACCTGTCGTGCATCACAAAGAGCTTTCCCTCCAACAGTGATTATTCTCTCAGAGGGCAGACAATGTTTTTAAAAAGGTTTTTCAGATAAACAGCTGTGTACATACAGCTGAGATGTTAAATGTGTGTTGATGTAGGAACAGGAAAAGGTGTGAGAGAAAAATTCAAACCTTACACACTAAAGGAAACAACATAATGACTGTTTAGAGGCTCGACTGGAGCGTTAAACAGTCTGACTGAGTCAATTTTGTGTTATTCTGAGCGACTAAATTACAGATGGAAAGAGAGAGAGACAGAAAACACATCTAGTGTTGAACAATCACACACACACACGGAGGCAGGTGTGTTACCTGGCGGCGAGGAAGAGGACACAGCTGACGGCGAGGTAAGCCAACAGCATGAAGAGCCAGACAGCCGGAGAGAAGGGATCCAGGAAGGAGAAGTAACCTGGTTTACGACCCTGAAACAAACACGCACACACAGTTATTCTTAAATGAAGATTATTTTATGTTTAACACAAAAGGTTTCTGTAAAGTTAGTTAAACATTTTCTGCTGATTCTCTAAAATTCAGTGCAACATGGTGGTGTTTTTGCACGTGTGTGACATCATCACTCTAACTGCCACCTCTGGACTCAGCAGTTTCTGGGCAGAAGTGGACTAAGCTGACTCTGATTGGCTGATTAGACCGATTAACTCTTAGTCCCATTGAGGCCATTTTTATTGCTGACAGCTGATTATCCTGGGTATGCAGCAAGCTAACTGTAAAATTTCTACAGGAATTTTCTAGTTATTATTACTTGTTAATTATTTAGTCTGACGTGTTCACTCTCCACCACCATCAAAACACCAAATGAGGGATTATCTTGTGAGATAATGGTGTTTATCGCTCCAGCAGAGTCAAGACACTTGTGGAGTCAGTGCCAAGGAGGACTGAACTACCTTCCTACAACACGTTTTTCCTTAAACATCCATCTGTATGTGTATTTGCTGATTAGGTCTAGTTCTGAATGTTAAATTCAAGTGGAAAAACATCAAGTGCAACATCAGTGGAAGTTCTAATGACTCCAGCTGGCAGTGCTGAGTTGTGATAATGACCATCTGCCAGTCACAGCCCACAGAAAACTGTCCGAGTCTCAGGCTTAGAAACACAACCCCTGTCTTTCAGATTGACAGCTGTGCATTTTGGAAAATTACACTGTTGGAAGTGGATTGTTTTGCTTTTTGTTCTCGGCTTGTCACATTTACTCAGCATGTAAAACCTGCAATTCCAATAAAGCAACAAAAACAGGATAAAACCAGTAAAATGCAGTTACAAGCTTTTCAAGTGTTAATGACGGTAAGTTCACGTTTCACGGCGAGTCGCTTCCCACCGTCCCATTTCATCACTTCCCCTCCCTGCTGTTTACGATGCCCCCCCCCCCCCACCCCCACCCCGTTGCTGTCGACTGGAAAAAGGATTTGACAGCGAAGACAGCCAAGGAACTCCCAGATTGGACCCAATTAAAGCAGACGACTAGAGCTATAACAGAGGCAATCAACTCTGTTTCTGTTTTTTGTCCATTTTGGCTCATTTAAAAAGACACCACGCAAGGTTGGCGAGAGGCTGAGACAATTATTTGATGTGAGGCTGCTGGACGTCCTGTGTAGAAAGCTGGCTCACATGTTACAGGCAGGTGACAGCAGGTACGTCCAATCAACTCCCATCAGTCTCATGATTCTGACTCCATAAAACATTTTCCTGCTGCCTCTCAAAACATTCGACAGTGTGTTTTGTTCTACCTGCCCCTAACGGCCTCCAGTCATTTCCTGACAGTCTTTCAGGAGTAGTTCAACATTCTGAAATTGAAATACACACTTACTGTTGAGAAGAGTCTCATAGAGCTGGATATGGTTAGCCTAGCTTTGCACAGAAATCGTATACAGGGGGAAACAGTTAGCCCAGCTCTGTGCAGGTCCAAGAAATACAAAAACACACATACACCACAACACCTTGAAAAAACACTAATCTGCACACAAACAAAAATATAAAATGTTAAAGGGGACTTAGCCTACGTGTTGGAAAGCTGAGGCTAGTTTAAATGTTTTTTGGCAAGCTATAGCTTAAGCTAACATGCTAAGTGCTAAACATGAAATCAGTGAGCCCTTGACACCTTAAACATTGTTATATCTCAAGATGTAACCAAGATTTGGTAGCCTTGTCTAACCATTGTCTAATGCTAGCCACATCACCGATTGATGGTTAGCTGTAACACCCCCCACCCCCACCCCACACACACACACACAATCCCGTACCATATATACTAATATACAGATACAACAAATGCAGTGTTGCAGTAGCGTAGTACTGAGAGACAGCTCTGACTCTGTTCTTTCAGCTCAACCACAAGTAAACTAAAGTTTCTTTATGTTCACTGCGTCTCGTTGTGTGAGTCTCTTTTCAAACTGTACACAGAAGAAGAAAAACAACATTACAAAGTCAAAAGACAGTAGATTTCTTTTAACTTGACAGCAGAAGGTAATCTCTAGACAAACTGTGACAAACAAATGTGTTCTTCCTCAGCAGGTGGTGACGTTTCCTCATCTCTGTTACTTTTGTACATAATGAAAAACAGATGGAGGTCAGTCGACCACAATCCTCAGAGTCGGTTCTAACCTCATGAGGTGAGTTCACTGCATTAGGACGTTTCAGCTGTGCATCACTTTCCCTGTAGCTGTCTGAGCTTTAAAGTTTTCACTGCAGATCAATTCAGGTGAACCAGAGAAAGAGGAAGCTCCACATGAAAGTACCAGTAGAATTAAATCTCAAAGTTCATGCATTAACACATAAAAACAAACCTTAAATGTGCCTATAGTGATGAAAAAGTAAAAATCTTTTTTAAAAAGGAATTTTTAAACTTTTCTTCCCCTTTGATTTCAATCAGATGGGACATTTACAGAGAAAAACTCTCTGCACCTGGTTCTAGAAGTAAACATCCTACGACTCCCAAGGTGCATTTCACCAAGAAACATACAACATAAATAAAACTTGACTTTTGTTCACAAACTGCTGAAGTATTTTGTGCTGTTTGCTGTGAAGACAGCCTGTTACCACCTTATAGAAACACAGCTGAATAAACTCGGGTGGAAACTGATGTGAAACATAACTAATAACTGCTTCTGCAGCGTTCTGTAAATAGGATGCAGCAGCTGAATCAGGTGATGATGGAAATCTGCATTAACAAATGAGAGTTCCTGCTCAATAACTGAAACATGAATGATCTGTCAGCCTGATCACATCCTGTGAGTGACACCTGTTTAGTTTCCTAACAGTCACAGTAACAACAACAACCACTGTTGCTGCATCAACAACAACAATGCCGTTGCCAGCTGGTATCTCCTCGCCGATGATGTCAGAGCTTCTTGTATGCGCCCTAATAAACTGTCGTGCCTCAGATGCAGTGAATAGCAGTGATAATATATTGAGTACTAATGAATTGGGAGCAGCAGCGGACATAAATTTACACCGTTCGGCACCGGGGGGCAAGAACACTGATAAACACGATGGCACTTCACTAATGTGTGTGCATAAGTCAACAGCTTGAGCAATTAAATAGATTACCATCTTTAAGTGTGCTCGCAAGCTATTTAGATACATGGTGCATGTGTGTGTGAGTGTGTGTGTTTGATAATGTGCATAAAGCTCTTTATACTTCCATACATGACTGTATTGTTTATTTAGATGCTCTGAGAGTCACAGAGTTGCCGTGTGCTGGTGTGTGTGATGCGTTCAAGAACTTGCACACTTCCAGAGGTGAATGAGCTGCTTGTGGCTCAGGCCCAGACTCTGTGAGAGGCTCCTGGCAATTGAATTACTTTGAAATGTGTTGATACGCATGTTTCTATATAACTACAACTGCAGGTAACTGACAGGGTGATGTTCAGAGGTGGACTGTCACACCAGAGACCAGGGACCGTATTACAGAAACTTCAGGTGAACAGTTCCTCCATCATGTTCCTAACTTCTTAAATAACTTCTCATAACTGTCTTAACTTCTCCACCGAGTCTGAACCTGTTTCATCCATATTTCTGCTCCTTGTCCAGCCACATGTCACCAGGTGGAGCTGATTCACTGAGAGTCTTATGTCAGACCCTAACGACACGTCGCCGTCTGACGACCAAAACCCTCGTCAGTAGATAAAGGCTAACCAACTAGCTAAGCAGCTACGAGCAGCTTTGGAGAGGCTGACCCAGGTCACACAGGACTCTCCTGTGACAGATGCTCTTCTTTTTTTTTTGCTAACAGAGGAGTAAAGAGGCTGACTCAACAAAACACCTCAGCGAGATCAGAAAAGTAGCCTTGGTTGGACTGGTAACAGATATAAAAACTGATAACTGATATTATATTAGAGTTAACTTAAGACTTAAGATAAGAAGTCTCAGTATTATGGGCCCGGGTTCACATCCAGAGTCCAGTCTGTGGTTCAGGTTGTGTCTGAAGTCACTGTGAACTTTTACTGTGTTAAACCAGACCAGGATCTTTCCCTGAACCTGAACCAGGAGCTGAGAGAGTCTGAACAGAACCAGAACCAGAGAACTGGTTCATAAAGCTGGAGTCAGAGAGGGGGGAGACTGAGCGGAGATTTTACTGGAAAACAAACATGTTTCTGTTGCAGTTTAGTTGTATAGAAAGATCATTTCTAGGAGAGAGGGTCGGTGTGTGTGTGTGTGTGTGTGTGTGTGTGTACACCATCATTAGCATGGCCTGTTAGCCACTCTATCTACTGTGCATAATGGTCATCAGCGCTGCACTCGGTAGCAGCAGCCTGTTTAGTGGAGTGAATTTATGAGGCCTCAGTTCAAATCCTCCAGCTCAGACCAGGATCAGGACTCTGAGGTTCTGCTCCGGACCTGCTCGTCAGCCCGGCGGCGTGAGAGAGCGTAAACCGCCGCTGTGGGGCGTTAGCGTGAGTCAGAATGAGCTCTCTGTCAAATGAATCCTCCAATAAACACCTGAGGGAGTGAAGGTGGGCACACACATTCAACAGCTGACTGATCACTGAGTCGATCAGGTTCTGACGGATGGTGGAGGTGAATGCTGATGAGCTGCAGGTGTACAGCGTCTGCAGGCAGCCGACACACATCGTTACGCTTTACTGATGACAACAGATCAATAAATGTTCTGTTAACATTTACTGCTGTTGGAAAGGATGCATGTGTCCAACAGCTCCAATAATCATTTAATAACAGATCAATTATCTACTTATTCTACATATAAACAAATAAAACCCCTGAGAGCTATTACACCTATAACAACAACAACACTACTACTACTACTACTACTACTACTACTACTACTAATAATAATAATAATGATAACATGTCCAGTCCCTCTCTCAGAGCTCCGATCAAACAAACTGCAGACGACTCTCCTGACGTTACACAAACCTAAACTCCACACACCTAATGTCCGACTGTGGCATTCTGGGAACTGAAGTCAAGAAAACAGATTTATAATAAAAATAAGATTTAACACTGACATGTATTACAGCTCCCTGTGGTATCAGCTACTGTGTGTGTGAGGAGCTGGTCGACTTCAAAAACCTGGAAACCTGGAAATATTTGAATGTTTTTTAGATATGTCACGTTTCTGGGGGCCTTCAGGCTAAAAGTGACTGACCACATTATTAGATAATCGGATTTATTTTTATGAATCAGGCCGCTGGCTGCAACAGATCTGTGTCATCATGTCAGCCGTCTGAAGGACACACACACACACACACACACACACACACACACAGACGTGTGTTGGTCCCTCGTGATTTTTCCTGACAAATGCTACTTTCATGTTAAAGACTCCGACAGATGCAGAGATTCAGAGCCACAGCAGCTTCACAAAGCTTCTTGCAGAATTCTTGTTTTGTGTTGCATCATATTCTCAGGTATTCATCCGTCACCTTTATGTTTTCTACACACAGCAACAGAGTTATCCACACTGTATTC
>BRZM01000037.1:9050844-9223344 GCA_033238685.1 Lates japonicus | reverse complement strand
GTGAATAATGAAGCTTCACGTTTGGAGTGTGGGTTTAACCTTGCTGCGTAAACACGGCGGAGTGGATTTAAAGTTGAGAGATAATCTCATTAAGGTTAAAGTCAACAGAGAGACACAGAGTGGATCCATAGTGGAGCGTTTATCTGGACCCCAGACACCTCTCCGCTCCTTAATTAACACTTAATTGATTAACGAGTAGACACTTGTTAAACGAATTTCACCCACTTTCATCAGACTCCTGGGCCTCATGGAGTTTGTGTGTGTGTGTGTGTGTGTGTGTGTGTTTGAAAGTATCCGGTTGTTTTTAGAGCTTCCACGTCTGAGAGAGAGAGACGGTGGAGCGAGGTAAGACAGCAACAGAGAGAGAGAGAGATAAAGAGCATTTGTGACTTTTTACGCATTTATATAAAATGCATGAAGAGTCTCTGGCTGCAGATAAAAGTGTGTGAATACCTGCTGGTCCCTGTGTGTGTGTGTGTGTGTGTGTGTGTGTGTGTGCTGTGGGATCCCGCAGTGTAATTGAAACAGCTCTGTATAATTAGTAAGAAAAAAGACTGTTGATTAGCCTCTTAATGGTCTGCTTGTGTTCCCCATTTTCTCCTTCACACACACACACACACACACACTCTTGCAATCATCAGCGACCATCACCATTATCATTATCCTGTGTGTGTGTGTGTGTGTGTTAGCAGTATTAGACAGGAGCACCAACGTGACAAACAGCAGTGCAGTTTTTTTATATCAAACATGGAGTACCTCCACACACACACACACACACACACACACACACACACACACACACACAGGTTGGTCTACAGCAGCTGATTGTGACCCTCAGGGCTGAACTGAGACAATAACTCAGGCCGGCCTCCTTCACACAAACCAACATCGCTGTTTGTTTTTTTTTACATCGCTGAAAAAACCATGTGATTCTCTCGTGCTCTGGACGATGGTGAACATGTGACCGGTGTGATTATCAGTGCATCTTTATTGATCTCACGATTCGATTATGGTTATCCTGTCAAATACATTTTCTATACATCGTCAATGAATAAAAGATAAATATGAACTCTAGAAAAGGGCTTTAGACTCAGTGTCAACATAAATGTCTTTCCATTATAAACCAGAGTAAATAAAGTGTTCAGGTCTCTCAGGAACCAAACTGATCCTCCTGCAGAAAGGACACTTCCTGAATGTGGAGAACAGACAGCAGCTCCTCCACATGAAATCATCTCTCAGTCCTCTCTAATGTACTGTTAGCTAATGTTAGCTCCTCAGGGTGAAAACGGCTAACGTCACTAACAGAAGGTCATTTTGAACTTTAGAACTTTATTGTCCGGCTGAGGCCAGAGAATCAAGAAGCGACGTCAGGAGGCTGTAATCGATGATGTGTCACTGCATCGATGCTGAATCATCTGAGACCACGATCCAGACCTGCTCTGTGTGAAACGCGCCCTCAGATAACTTCTGTTATTATTCAGCTCCATTTAAATAAAACTGACTTGACTTGAGCCGACACACCTGCGAGCCACAGCGGCTGAGCGACGAGGCCGTCACACACAGGTGAGGCTGCTTGTTTTATCATCGCTGGTGGAGCTGACGGTTCACATCAGGCCCAGAGGGTCTGCACCAACGCTAACCTCATCTCCAGAACCAAGGCTGAACCTTCAGGAGCCACATGGGGACATGAAATTACAGTGACTGACAGCAGCTGAAGACTCTTTGTGGAGCTTCTTATGTGTATGTTCATGTTGAATGGTGTCATAGAGAGCCGACAAAGAAATAACCAATGATCTCTACCACTGTGTGCCCCACAGGGAGGCACCACAGGCAGCTACTGTGAACAACAAAGGTCTTTATCTAATCAGAGAGGTGATGTTACATTAACGCAGGTAAAGAAATACTGAGCTGTAGTTTTAGTTCACAGCTAGTTTAAACTCCTCTGCAGTTTCATCCTCACTTGGAGCTTTAAACCCTAAAATTGACTCCTCACAGACGTGGACGTCTCCAGACGATCTGACAAACAGATGCAGAGTGGAGACGCTTTACTTAACCAGTAAACACTGTTATGACACAGACTGCAACAACTGAATTTTATCTGTTGTTTCATTGTTCACTGAAGCAGAATATCACACACACACACACACACCGGCGCTCTTCCATGATTGGAATCACACTAACGTTTGGTTCTGCGTTAGTTGTTATGGCAACAGGCGGCGGCGGCGGCGGCGGGTAGGCGTGAGCAGTGCGAGACATGGGCTCCGAGCTGTTGACAGTGATGGCACCCTTAACTGCAACACGAGAGTCGGCCAATTACACAAGTGGTGGAGCGTTAGAAAGCCGCTCGGCCCTGAGCAGCAGAGACACACGGAGACGCTGAGGACGTATTAAGTGGCTCAGCTGAAGCCCAATTTCCCCCGTTAGTTGTTTTCTCAGGGAAAGTGGCTCATTTTAAGTCAAGTTGAGTCTAATTAAAGCTGTGCAGAGAATTGCCTCCGACAAGACTGCAAGAGACAGTAAAGAAGAAATGTGTGTGTCTGTGTGTGTGTGAGCATTAATGCAGTTTTTTTTTTGTGAGGACCAACTTGATTTTAAGACCTGAAAACCAGGGACATGTTGTCCTGTCCTCACCTCTTCAGTGGGCTGTTTAAGGACGATTCAGGTGTTTTAAAAAGTGGGGACATGTTTGAAAAGTGAGAACGTGAGAACTGTTTTTGTTAAGTGAGGATGTTGTAAAAACATTTTAGGAGACATTTCAGGATGGAGAGGACATTTTTTTACATTTGAGGTGAGAGAGGAGATTGAACGTGATGAAAAACTTTGGCTCCATTTAGGAAGAGAGAGGCAGTTCAGAATAGATTAAGGACGTTTTTTTAAAAACTAATTTTTAGCAAGAAAGAAAATGTTACTGAAAGCGTGAAAACGTTATGGAGAGCGAGGAAAATTTTTGGAAATGAAAAAAAAAATTTGGAAAGTGAGGAAAATTTTGTCACTTCTTTAAATGGCTGTTTCAGGGTTAATATCGATTCTAGGGTTAACATTAGGATTAGTTTATGTAATGAGGGTCCTAATAAGTATAGAAATAACAACATGTGAATTATTTAGATCTGATGTTTGTCATCACATCAAAAAGTAAACTCATAGGAAATCAATATGTATTGATTGATCACAGGTCTTTTTGGGAGGTCCAGGTGCTGTCGTACCTCCAGTCCTTACTTATAAACCGTGTGAAGTTGCACATCAGTGTGTTGTAGTGTGTGTTGTTCCTCCTCCTCCACTCACCCTGTTGATCAGCTCTCCCACCATGCCGGTCCAGCTGCCGTTGGGCTCCGGGGCTCCGTACAGACCGTCGTCCACCAGCTTGATCTTGAAGGAGAACTTCAAGATGTCAGCTAACTCCCGCAGCATGTCCACACAGAAACCCTTGTACTGGTCATTGCCCTTTAAGTCCTGGTAGTTGGCCTTACGCATGACGTACGGGTTTTCCTGTCAGAACGGGATGCGAGAACATACAGCTGATTCAAAGAAGGAGGAACATGAACCAGTGATATTTCACACAACAATACAAACACATGAAAGGTTTTCCTTTTCTTTTCTTTTACCAGTATTGTGGTGACGATTAGCGTCTTGTTAGCCAGCGTCTCTGATGCGTTGAGGTCCAGGGAGGTGGAGTTCATGGCCAACGTGTTGTTGGAGTACCAGGTACCAATCTGTTCAACCAGGAAGAAGAGGAGGACAAAGATGAGTGAGGAGAGGAAAAAGAAGAGGTTAAGGTAGGAGATTTAAAGCAGCAAGCCACTGAACGATGGTCAGTTGTTTAATGGTGCATTCGAGCCTTTTTAAGAGACTCATAAAATCAGTAAAGACCGCACAACCACGATATATTTCCAACGTCGCTGTGGTGTTTTTAGGTGGTCATGTGTCACAGGGACCAGGCCTCCGATTTCATGACACAGATTCTTGACCAATCACGATCAACAGCACAGCGGGCAGCAGCCTGATAGAGCCTGAAAGTTGCATTTACTATCAGTTCAAGTTCCCACAGAAAAAAGGGCTATTTGTCAACCTTTTAAGGTCGACATCCTGAGGAAAGAACCTGACCTGAACTTAAATGCCTCTGTTGTTTCCTGCGTTGAGACCCAGATATATTGTTTGCTTTAAAGTGGCCTAAACGGTGATAAAACTTTCTGCATTCAAAAGTTCTCTTAAAAAATATGGATGTGCACAAACAAAGAGAGCTGGAGGGAGATGAATGAATGCCAAAGAAAAGATCAGAGAGATGGGAGGAGGTAGGAGAGCGAGGACAAAGGGCAACAAACAAACAGATAAAACTCATACACGTGTATAATAAAAGGCAGAAACAGAGACAGAGGAAGCTGAATAGTCGTCTCTGCAGAATCGATGCTGAAATCGATGAGGGAGGACCCTGCTCCTCCCGGCTCATTCAGCAGGTTATATAAGGTCATAAATACAAACTGCAGCATGTTAATGCCCATCTGCTGACCTAACACCGACCCCATCGCATCTGACCTTACCTGACCTCTTGTTTGTTGTTTGTGTATTTATTAGCTGTTAGGATGCTGCGCTGTCACCCAGGGGACAGGCTGATAAAGAGCCGGGGCCACTCTCTCCACAGCCATCGTCCTGAGGTGAAAACTCATCTAGGTCAGGAAGGTTTCGTCCGTCCCACCATCCTCCGCTCACTTAAATCATTCCCACTGTTTCCAATCTGTCTTATTACCTTTCCCCTGACTTGTTTACCCATAAATAAATAAAGTTTTTACGAAGGCCTCAGCACGCAGGACTTCCACTTTTTCTTTTCTGTGACTTTCCATCAATTTGTCATTTTCCAGTTGATAAATGTTATTCTTAAGCTTTCACATCATTCTTACTGTGGATTGGACCACACAGTTTATATGTTTAAAGAAATATTTCAGTGTTTTGTAAAATGTAAAAATGGACTTTTGATCTATGTGCACACGTACAGGTCGGTGACAACAAGCAGGTCAATCTGCTGATTAAGATCATGTGATGGGATCGAAAAGCTCCAGAACAACCAGTAAATGGACCCTGGAGTGATAACATCACTCTGAACAGAAACACTTAACCCTGAGGCCTGAGAGCCCGTTTGACCCTGTGGTGACCCCAGTTGATCTTTGACCTTTTAATGTCGATCTAAGGTCATAAATCGACACTCAGCCCACATCTGTTTGTATTGATTTCATCGACAGACCACTGAGAGAACTGCTTACTGTGTAGCCACTGTCAGTGAACACAACATGACTGTAACCCTGAACTCACCACACCTCTGTTACACTAAATTAAGCACATTATTCTTTCTACTTCTTTGATTTCTTTCTTCTTCTCTTGGGCAGTATTGTCAGCTGATGCTAACTCAACCTCTGGCCTGTCTGCCTCCCACTTGACCCCATTTGACCTCTGACCTCTTTATGGCCCCCGGGGTGTTTCTCCAGGATCTTCAGGGTGTAATTGGTCCTCTGGCCTTTGCTGTTGAACTCAATGTGACCCGTCAGACCGTCGTACTCAACCTGAGAGAGAGACCAGAATGCATTGTTAGATGAGCCAAGTCTGCCAGCAAGTTGCTCCTAAAGCAGATCCCAGTGCAGATGATCCAGGGCTGTGTTTCCTCTCAGTCCAATAATGTTCTTGTTTTTACCACTGACAGACTCAGACTGTTATTCTAAGTGTCTGACAACATTATGGACAGAGATAAAGCTTTTTATTGAAGGGTACGATCCTAGAAACGTCTCTATATATCACTACCAGACTGACAAAAACAGGGATTTTACTGGGAGCTGCTGGAATACCACTGCCTCCATCTGTTAGTGTGTCTGTGTTACTGTGTGACTTTCAGTGGTGGAAGAAGTAATCAGATACTTTACTTTTGAAATAAAAGTACCACACAGTAACACAAACACACTAACAGATGGAGGCAGTGGTATTCCAGCAGCTCCCAGTAAAATCCCTGTTTTTGTCAATGGAGTCTCCTGCTAACTGTGTTAGCATGTCCCATTAGCAGCTGAGCTATCGAGTTCACTGGTCTCAGTCTGAGCTGCAGCAGCTGAATCACAAACTTTGGATCAGGCTGCAGTTTAATATGACACAAAAAGAAAACGACAATTATTGATTCAGAACGAGAAAAACAAGATTCATATTAGAAGAAGAAACAGAGCAGACAGTCGATCAGATCACAGAGCTGCTGGTGCTCGAGTGTGAGTGTGTGTGTGTGTGTGTGTGTGTGTTTGCAGGATTGTACAAATGAGTGTGATGCATGTGCAGTCAAGTGTGCATTTTTTGCCTGAGTTCATATGAGTAATGTGTAATTGAGTGCGCGTACAGTCAGTGTGTGTGTGTGTGTGTGTGTGTGCATGACTCAAGATGAATTACATCCCAAAAACTCTGAGGCGCGAGAGACAGAGAGAGAGAAAGAGAGAGGACCAGGAGACAGGAGGGGAGGACAGGAGACGGAGGCGGGGAGACAGAGGGGAGGACAGGAGAGGGAGACAGAGAGAGAGAGAGAGAGAGAGAGAGAGGTCTCTGGTTGCTGCCAAAAACAGTGTAGAGATGATGAAGTGATCCACTGAGAGCAACAAAAACAATATGGAGGGAGGGATGGAGTGAGAGAGCGAGGGAGGGAGAGGGAGAGGGAGAGGCGTCCTCAGTGGATGGCAAAAACAAGAAGTGGCAGACAGACAGAAACAGACAGAACAGGACGAGAATAAATTAAATGAGCATGGAAATGAAAGAGGAACGAAGGAGGGGAGAAAGGGAAAGATGCCAGAAAATAGAGAGACAATAACTCTTTCTCTCTCCCTCTCTCTCTCCCTCTCTCTGCCAAGTCTAACCATCAGCTCAGATCTGCAGCAAGAAGGAGACGACTGCAACAAGTCCTCCAACATACAAACCTCGCGTCGTCAAATTCAGCCATGAAGACTCTGAGCTGGGATGTGAGCAGCAGAGTCACATGTCAGTCAGTTTGTTGACCCATCCATCCACACAGGGTTTAAGCCTCTTAGCACTTTGTTCCTGACGAACTGCAGCACGGCCACTAGAGGTCCCTGTCAGGTAAACACAGACCTGAGCCTCGCAACGCGAAACGTGTTCCTTCCAGCTCTTGACAGAGAGGAAGAAGTGTGTTCTGTTCTCTCTCAGGTCATCACTGATGGACCGACTCTGCTGCAGTCTTAATGACTGTTTTGAGTGTGACGGACACTCGTCCCCGCCTCTCATGGTACTTTTACTTCAGTAAAGTATCTGATTACTTCTTCCAACACACTAACAGATGGAGGCAGTGGTATTCCAGCAGCTCCTGTGTTCTGCTCAGTAAAATTCCTGTTTTTGTCAGTGGAGTCTGGTAGTGATATATAGAGATGTTTCTGGTTAAACTAAAAGGATCTTCCTCTTTATGGTATATGTCACATGTTGAATATGTGTGTTTACCATACGCAGATAGTTCATCAGGCTGGTTCCATGCTGCCAGATGAGCGGGGAGGTGCAGCTCAGCGGCTTCACTCCGATCTCCTGACTGCGGTTCAGCTCCCGCACGGCGCTCACCACCACATGAACCGCATCGAACATCAGGGCCGACGAAAGCTGCGCCAAAAAAGATTAAATAAAAGAGTGGATTTTAAAAGATGTTTGGAAATCACAACCTCCATTTTTGTCTTTTGTGTTTTCATTAAAAAATAAAATAAAATAATTCAAAGACTACAATGTAAAACCAAAAAAGGAAAAATTCACATGTGATTGAACAAATAAACACTATGCCTTTTTTCAAAATGTTTCAATTTGCAAGTGCTAATTCATAATTCAGATTGTTGAGTCTGTGCACAATTTATGAAATTTCTGAATTCTTAAAGTAATTTTATGGCTTTTAAAATATTTTCATACACTGATTAGTACAGAGCTCAGGAGAGGACATGGAGGAAAAAAAATCAAAAGGTTGAAAAAAACAAAAAACAAAAAAAAGGTTTTGTGAGATCTCGAGATCTTGCAAAAATGTTTCGATATCTCGAGAAAGTTTCCTGAGATGTTGCAAAAGTTTCTTGGGATCTCGCTTAGTTCCTGGACTCCGTAGTTTAGAGAGAGAGCAGACAAAAAGATTTTAACTATAAACCACAAAGTGAACTGTGTCATGCAGTTACCTTGTGCAATGCTGACACTAATTTGATAATAAATCCGTGGTTATTTGGCCACTAGGGGACAGAAACACATCAAAACAAGCAGCAACACAAGCAGCACTGCTTCTCCTGTTTATAATTTTGTGTTGGCTAACCAGCTATCAACTTCCACCTCTAGCAGACGGACCAGCTTCTCTCTGACTGTGTCCGAGAGACACTGAGACTGAACCAGACGGTCAACAACCACAAAACCAAAACCAGGAGCTAAAAGAGGCTGAAAAGCTCAGAGAATTTTTAGCCTCTGAGTGACCCCCTTTCACAGCACACTAGTCATCTGATTGCATGCTGAGTTGTAAACAGACAATAAAGAATCATGTTTGTTGGTGCTCCTACAGGCGAGGACATCAGGGAGTGATAGCAGAGAAAAGAAGCTCCTGCTATCGGCGGCGTTCAGCATGCAGCTCATCGATCCTATCAGAGTCTGATGTTCTGGTCCGCTCGGTCAGCTGTCAGTCAAACCCAACACTCTGAGGGAATCAGACAAATTGTACGGAGGCAGAGCTGCACAGTCTGTCGACGGCTGATAAAAAAGATGGATGTATGACTGCGTGTGATTGGACTTGTCTCCGAGTCGATAGTTTCAGGGCTGGACGACGATAACTAATTACAGTTTGAGGAGAGAAAGATAGACGAGGAAAGACAGAGATGGAAAGAGGGAAAAATAATTGGTAGCTCTGATAGTTTGGTCCTGCAGGTGTTTCCTCGAGTTCAACTGATTTAACATTATGACGTAACTGTGTCAGGAGAAGATTTGATACCCACATTTATCATTTAAGACCATTTCCTGTTTACTGAATAACACAACTTTTGTGCTCACAAATCAGCTGCCAAAGTCCAGCATTTATTACACCCACCGCCTCCTTACGACGTCCGTTTGGTAAAAACATCCATCCTTTAAAAACACAATTTCTAGGAGAGTTTTCCATTCGAGTTGTACAGCAAAGAGATGTTGCCAAAGACTGTGGCAAAACAGACAATACTCAGGATAAATTCACTTTTTAATTAATGATAAAATATATAAACTATGACCAGCCTCCTCTTCAGGGAAACATGAGGGCCACAGGGTTTAAAATGTTTTGTCACATCGTTCATTTCAGGCTGAAACTCTTCATCTGATCCTGAAATAATGGCTATAATCATCACAAACATGAAGCTCATAATGTTCAAAAAAACCTCCATATTTATGGGTCGTTTCAGCTCCTCAAGTGAATAACTATGAGTAATAAACCCTGAGAGGAGGCTTATCTGCGTCTTCAGTTAATGGGATGAACTCTATTGTCATTACGATTATCTTTATTAAAGCCATCTGCTCAGGTGTTATTATTCTGTTGATATCAGAGCTGTGAATGTGGAAAAAAAAAGCTGTGAAGAGACTGATTTGTCCTGATGGGTCTATTCATTATGGAGGAGGAGCGAGACACAGAGAGATCGTTAAAGATTAGAGGAGAGAAATAACACAACAACACAGCTGCACAACATGTAATCAAACCTGAACCTGCAGAGGCTCTGATTTATGTTTAATATACCATCTTTTTTTTATAAGTTATGTCATGATTTTTAAACGTTTTTATCAAGAACGTGACCTAATTATTCTTATCTGAGGATGAGAGGTGATGCTCAGGCCTGATTTAGTTTCCTCATCATCACGAGACGTAAAAAACATTCTCATGATCACAATTAATCATTATTAATGTCATTAATGATTCATTATCCAGGGAGGTGGAGACCTAAGCCTAAATCCAATCTCCAGAAGTAAAAAGCTAATGTTAGGCTATAAACCAACTACACCACGGTCACATGACGTCAATGTCTCCACCACTAAGCTTCCAACTGGTCATTTCATTTAGCTCTGAGCTCTTCTACAAAAGCCTTTCTTCTTAGAAAGTTAGTGAGAGTTTGAAAGAGCGTGAGTAGAAACACAACGAGGCTGTAAAGGTGGACTGGTGAGTAGATGGGTTTTCATGTTAACGTCCCCGACAACCTCTGTAGTCTCATTTAGACACTCGTTAGCAACCGCCTTTTTTAAGACACGTAAAAGCTTCAAACATCAGGAGTGGGGGATTTACTGACCCATTTTATGTCGGAGAATAAAACCTGAAAATGTCTTGAGCTTGTGTTAAAACCACAGACCTTATTTCAGACATTTAACCAGAAACACACTGACTTTGGGACGAGGGAACAGGAAGTGTTAACATGCTAACTGACTTCCTGGTTTTAGGACTCATTCCTACACCACTGTATTATTCAAATAAAATAAGAAAATTGATCACTTTCTGGTTGAACTGGTCAGACCCAGTGTCAGGGTCCTCTCCTCCAGCAGGACAGTGCTCCCATCACACCACAACAACTGGTCAGAAATGTCTCGAGGAACACGACAAAGAGCCAAAGGTGTTGACCTGGCCTCAAATTACTCTTGGTTCAACACTGTATCAATGTGTATCAGTGTGGAAATGTGTCTCACCGCCGGTCCGGGGTATGGGCTGATGAGGCAGCCCTCCATCCAGGACAGGTTGAGGCTCCTGATGAACTCCAGGTAGAAGGGATGGCTGCTGTTCAGCATGGAGAAGCCCACAATGTTGGATTGACCGTCCACCACGTCGTCCAGCCGCAGCAGAGGGAAGTCCTGAGGACAGACCGAAAGAGAGAGAGAGAGGAAGAGGAAAGGAAGAAAGAAAAAAAGGAAGTTATATCTCTGGCCTGTCTTGTGTGATGTGTGTTAACAATTTGTTCAAAAAGCAGCAGTTGTGAGATGCAGAAGCAACGATCACATAAGATGACAGCGGGGAGAAAATCCTGAAAGAGTGAAGGATGAAAGAAAAGCAGAGGGAGGAGGAAGAGAGAAACAAACGGAGAGAGTTTGATTGGAGTTTTCTTTTGCAGGCTGCACAACGTCAAGTTGAATTTTTAAATTCCGAGCAGGGAAGCTGAGAGAAAAAAGGTTTGGGGGAAAAAAAAAGATGGACATCAAACGCTGGGGAATTTCAAAGAACTTCAAATAGTCCTTGAAGGCGAGTCGGTGTCACGCTGAGCTCTGCCGCTGAAACAAACCAGAATCAAACTGTTGCTCGGCCCTCGGAGGGTTTGTGTTTGCTCTGCAACAGATGCTGACAATGAAACATTTAGCTTTAGCTGTTAAGCGTTGAGAATCCAGGCTGGTTTCTGTTTGGAACAGACACCGCATCCTTCAGATTCAGACCGACTCAATCCAAACACTTCACCTGCTGCTTTCACCTTGTACCTCCTCTCAGCTCCAGTTGTGTTGTATTAATTATGCTCATTCATAAACCAGCTCTTATTCTCTCTCTTCAGCTTCAGTTAAAGCTTATTTCCTTTACTGAAACACAACCATTAAATACGTAAAACACTTCCTCACACTGGAGAAGTTAAAACAAGAAAGTATTTGACCTTTTTACTTTATAAACCACTTCAACAATTATCACCTTTAATTTTCTGCCTAAATCTAATAATCATTTCAGTTTTACGTTTGTTAACAATGTGTTTGTCTGTTTTGTCGTTTGATTTCTGAAACTAAAAACTCCCTCCAAGTTTAGACAGAGATGTGGTCTGTAGCTGTGGACCACAGCACTGGACGGTCCAAGTGTCATCATCATTATTTGGCAGCGTTTCCAGAGGGGTAAAAATAATCTGGCACAGAATCTCTCCAGTCTGCAGAAACAGTATGAGGCAGTATTTTTCAGCTCCGTCGAGGTCCGAACTTCAGTCAAACACCCTGAGAATATTCAGACCCAGGAACCTTTCCCCGCCAGCTGCTAACCTGTGTGTGAGGTTAATTTCTCTCCCCCACCTCCCAAATCTCTCCGACACTTATTTACTTAGCCACGCTCCGGCCAGTCGGGAAGCTGCTGCTGCTGTTGTTGTTGTTGTTGCTGGTGTGGTCGCCAGTTGCCAAATCAATTTCAGCTACAGCCAAGTCTGCTGTCAGACTGTAGGCCTGCCAGCCCCGACAAAGAGCGGTTGGCTGGAGGAAGTTGCAGCGAGCCGGCCAGCTCTGCTGAGGGAGGAAACACTGCGACAGCGTCCCAGAAGGACAACACGCCGCCGCCAACGCTGCGACTGCTTCAGACAGGATGTTCATTTACAGAGAGGCAGGTTCTGAGCGTCTGAGGAGACCGGTACAAGGTCAGTCCTGAACGCTCTGAAGGAAAGATGCGACGGTCTGAACGTGGCGCAGATTTGTGTCAGTTTGAAAGAGCAATAAGTGAGATTTAGATTCTTCCCTGCTCTGCTCTGGAGAACAGGACCATCGTAGATCTTCAGGGGTTTGATAAGGATACTGATCAATACCTGCGAGTCACTGATTACTTCACAGAGAGCAGACAGAGTTCTGGTTTTTGAAACTTCTTGGTTTGAAGTCACTCTGGGACACACTGATCCCACACAGGATTCACCACCATCCTTCTTCTTCCTACGGTCAGCGTTCATCCTCTGTCTCTCAGATGTGTCAGCTGATGTTACGCCATCGATACAATTCGCCCGAGCGGCGTTAATGCCACAAAACAACCAGCTCGTATGACGTGTTGTCTGACCTTGACGGTCAGTGGGCGAAAGTGTTGAAAGCTTTTCCAAAGGCCACACTGGAAGGCAGTGTGAAAAGCCTGTCGTCACAGTGAGGAGGGAGATTTTTAAATGTCATTTAAATGTGGAGATAACGGGGATGAACTCTCCTGGAGGACATTCAGTGTTGTCACGTGAAAAGAGATCAAAAAAGAGCCTCATAGAGGAGTTTAAACGCTGCTTTACCTCCTCACCTCCTCACAGCTCTGATGAAACGTCATTAAAATTCATCCTGACGGGAACATGAGTGTTTATTCTCATGGTTATCTGTTCAGCTGTTGTCAGGTGGAGCAGCTGACCCTCACTGACATATAGCAGGCACCTGACAGGACGGCTTCATGGAAATAAATAAAGAAGGAGGTCCAGATGGTGTCGCTCTGGAGAAAATGTGCGATCCTGCAGGCGATTAGATGAAATTTAATGAACTTTATCTAATGTTTGGTTTGACCCTCATTATACACAGCTTCTTCTGTATGATCCAGTGTCATTGCAGCTGCTGATGAGAGAGCCATCCATCCATCCATCCATCCATCCGTTCGTCCGTCCGTCCATCCCAGGCCAGATGAGATATATAATCTCTCCAGTGAGTTCTGGGTCTACCCTGAGGTCTCCTCCCAGTTAAACATGCCAAGAAAACTTCCAGGCTCCCTCCACGAATCGCCACCGTACCATGGTGGGGGGGTTTGGGTGCCCCCATTAACCTGGGAGCTGATGTTGTTGGGAACATTAGCCCCACATAAGGCCTCCTAAAGCAAACTGGTCCCAGGGGAGGGGCCAGACTAAAGGCTTTTGTTATTTTTTTGCGCAATTTATTCGTGTCAATTGATTTTTTCAAGCTGTTGTTTTTGTTCTTTCACATGATTTATTATGAAAAAGTGATCACTTTTATTTCGAAATTTTTAAATTTTTCTGAGCTTTTGCACCGTGTATAAAGGCATCACAATCACACAGGCTGCCAGAGGCTGCTCTGGGTCAAAGGATCCCGGCAGTTGGTCTCTGCCTCCTAAGATACGACAGTCCCACAAACATCCTAAAAACTATGTCCACAACCGGCAGCAGTGGAGCTTCAGCTTCTGTGTATTCATGGGCGAGTATCTCACATTTTCGTGTTCTATATTCGCATGGTGCTGTTTGTGAAAAGACCTTAAGAACAATTCAAAAACACCTCAGTGAACTAGCACCTTTGCAGTTGTGCTGTCTTGCCCGGACAGGGAAACCAGGGCACCCTCCTGGAGCCAGATCAGGGAGGGGAGCTCTGGTGGACGGGGTTCAGCCCAAATGATGGAGCTGCTGCTCCGTGGACCCACCACCTGTGGGGACAGGCATCGGGGTCGGGTGCTTTGACTTAAACACACAGCTGTGAAACCAAAACCAGGACCTAAAAGAGGCTCCACAGAGTGATAGAACTGATCCCCATCACGTTACACATAATCATCTCAGTCATTGCTGTTGTAAAAATATAGATTTCTGGAGGTTTAAGAGGTGAGATTAGTCTGATATTTTACTGCTGCGACTGCAAACAGTGGTTTGAGGGATCAGTGCAGCATCCTGCTGCTGTGTGTCTTTCACCTTCCTGTAAATCCTGTTTCTCCATCATCACTGAACTCAGACGTCTCGCAGCCAAACGGCGGCGGTGAACTCTACATAACGTCTGTCATCTGAAACCTGCCGGTCTTGTCACAGTCAGCAGAGCGTGTTTAAAGCAAAGTTAAAGGTAGGTCAAAGACAGCGCTGCAGGTGTATGAGTGTGTGTGGAAGTGGTGAAGCAGAGGAATAATTTTGCTTTTGGTCCCCATCCAGGGTTTTGCTGTGGGGAGGGGGAGAACGGCGGTTTCGCCCTTGGTTTGCAAGCACTGCGTGAAGTGCCCTTGTGAACGGCTCAGTTAAAGTCTGTGACACGACGGTGTTTAGAGACGAGGCGGAGATCGAGACGAGTTATTATCCACGCAAAGTCTCTTAGCACAAGGGCACGGTACCGGACAGGGAAATTATAATGATGACAAACGGCGGCAGGACCAGCGTGCATCTCTGATGTGGGGGGAGATACATGAAGACGGGAAGAGGTGGGGGGACGAGGGAAGAGAAGGAGAGAGGAATGGGTGACAGAGAGACGCCTGGGGAGTTTAGTTTTAGGACGTGACCCAAAAACAATCTTAAAGGTGCAACAAGAGGAAGAAAGATGGTGGGATGAAGGAAAGGAAAAGAAAGGAGAGAAAGGACAGAAAGGAAAGGAAAGGAAGGGAAAGGAAAGAGAAATTAGACGAAGTAAGAAGAGGTGGGGTTTAGGAAAGAAAATGAAAGAAGAGAAGATGGAAAAAAGAAAGAAAAGGAAAAAAGAACACTAGGGAGAAGGAAACGTGAAAGGAAAGGATGAGAGGAGAGGAGCGTATGGATTTAGGAAAGGAAAAGAAAATGAGGATAGAAAAAAACAGGAAAGGAAAGGAGGACATGAGAGAGGAGTGGAAGAGAGAAAAACAGGAGAGGAGCAGAGATTTCTTGATGGAGGTCAGGAAATGAGGAGGCAAAGTTCAGAGAAGAGAAGGATGGGATGATAGAAGAAGAGGAGAAAAGGAGAAGAAAAAGAAAGGAGGAAAATGTCAAGGCAAAGAGGACAGGGGGGAAAAAGGAGGAAGGAAGGAAAGGAGGAGAGAGGAAAACAGAAGCAGAAAACGGAGTGAAAGAGGAAGTGAAGAAAGGCTGTAAGAGAAGAAGAGGAGGTTAGGGAGGAGAAGTCTAAGCGAAGCAGTGCAGGAGAGGAGAAGAAAAAAGGATGAAACCACTATCTGCAGAGAAAACAAGTCAAGGATCATTGTCTTTACGAGGAAGGATGGAGGGAGGAGGAAAGAAGAGGATTGTAATGGACGATGAGTGAGTGGAAGGAGAATCCAGGTGAGTGGATTTGAAGATGGGGCCTGAAGCTCTCACCATGGTGGTGAGGATGTACTTGTAGAAGGCCGACGTCATCCCCAGCTCGTTTGCCTGCAGGTCAGAGAGAGAGAGGAAAGAAAAACTCTGTCAGTGCTGCGAGAGCAGAAATAAACATCCTCAAACTTTCTCTGAAGAAACATGAGACACAATTTATCAAAAAAAAGAGGAACCATCTGCTCCATATTTTCCACCCCACACACTGTAGATTGTCCCAAATTGGAGACGATTATGTTTCACCCTGACAGACTGTGTCGGAGCGTTTCCTGCTTGTTGAATAACATGAAACAACCTTGAAACAGCAGCTTCGTCTCAGGATTCAGCTGCAGCGATGAAAAGACGTCGAGACTTCTCGATTTAATCTGCGGCTAAATTTACTTAGAAACACGACGTTCCCTCGGCATCTCGGTTACAACCACTGGGGGGGTTTTATGGTCGTATGTAACACAGACATTGGAGTTTTTAACCCAGACGTCTGCGTCGATTTTCACCATGAGGATCTCGTCAGTTTTCCCACAGCACACTGTGCAGCAGTAGGTGGCAGGGAGTCGTTTTTATTCACTGTTTGTTTTTGTGTTTGATTTCAGCATCGAGGTGAATTACTGTGTTTTACAGGAGTGGCACTTGTCAATAGGAAAAAGTAATGGAGGATACAAGTATTGCTGCTGTTTTTCCATGTGCAAACCCGTATGTTCCACTCACTCATACTGAAGAGAGCGTTTGGCCCACATTCATTCACATACCAGTCAGACAGCAGAGTCTGTTTCTCACCTGTACAGGTGACTCCTGTGGAGACTCACTGCTACAGTTCAGATTAGTTTTGCACACTGACAAATAAAAACAATAAAAGATTCACTGCGTCATTTCTTACCTCTGTTAGTCACGTTAAAACATACATGTGAAACACGTAGCATCAGCACAGTTACCATTAGTGAAGCAAAACGTGTTGATTTCAGAAGTCTTCAGCTTCATGTAGTTGACAGCTTCATATTTTGGAAGAAAGAAAAATCATAAAACAAAAAATGACTGTTTTTTTTTTGTTTTTGTTTATGTTAACACGGTGAAAATGAGAAATCAGTGGGTCACCTAATGAATGATAGCACAGGATCCCCGTAAGCTAGCACAGTCCTTTTCTGTGCTGCCCTGCTAAAGCGAATAAAGCTAACCTTAGCTAGCTCAGGTGAAAATAGATGAGCAAGAAACACCCTGCTAGAAGTACTACTACTAGTACTGCTACTAGTGTTTCAGTTGTCAATCCTTTTCTGTGCTGCCCAAAAATAGCTAAAGTAGTTAGCCAAGGTTTTCCCATTAGCTAGGAGAAGACAGCTAGCTAAGGTTAGCTTTATTTTAGTTTACGGGGATCCTGTGCTAGTGTTGATTGGGTTTTTAAACCTGTAACTGAGTTCTTATTTTCCCTGTGTTAACATAAAACAACTAGTACTACTACTAAAAATACTAGTCGTTCTTTGTTTTCTGATTTAATTGTTCCAAAACAAAAATTGGAAAATGGCTTGTTTTTTGTTTCCGGTTTCTTATTCCAAAATGAAAAATCGACAGACCAAGCATAAATTGCTTTTCTTCTACTCGATATATGAGAGAGGAGCCTGGGCTTCTCAGGCCTCCCAGGTTTCTGAGCAGCGAGTGAAATTACAACATGCCAGGAGCTGGTGGATTTAGTTTGGGGCCAGTTTGGCAAGAAAGCAATGTGTGTCTGAAGGTCCTGTTCTGCTCTGTAAACACCACAGAGGAAGAAGAAACACACAAACAAAGCAGGAAGTACAGACAGAGGAGCAGGTCTGTTCAGTCCCAGCTGAGACTCTTTAAAAGCCTCATGATGTTTCAGTTAAGTGCATCAAACAGCGGATCCTTCAGCTGCGTCTGCTCAGTAAAATAAGCTAATGTTTGCTCTGGGACACTCGTCAACAGGAGCTCACTGCAGAAACACAAAGGCTGCAGATTACATCTAAAACTCTGCAGACATTCTCAGCTCAATAATCAGGCTGAGCCTCGGAAGTATAAAACATTATGTCCTGATCTGAGTCCTCTGAATCCTGTGGAGTGGGTTTTTCTACTCAAGCTTATGGCATCATCACTGTATGTCTGTATGGTTTTCCACAAGTGCACAGCAGTCCAGCCGGGTGACAGAAGTACAAGTCATTCCGTCTCGTGTCTGTAGGTTCAGATTCAGGTTTCGTTAGCGTATCGTACATACAGTGATGGGAGGAGCAGTGAGGGACAACACTTAGGCTGTGAGCAGTACTGTACATATATGAGAACTTGAAATTGTTTGGGGTTTTTTCCTGACACTGAACGTCTCAGGGCTCCTCTCAGCTCCCTTCTTTAAAATAATCCTCTGTCTGATCACTACTTTTCTATTCATGCAGGGAGCGGTGTAGTAAAAGTGTGGAGGTTGTGTAGAACATGCGTTCCTGGCCCTGACCTTCCTGAGGATGTGGTAGGAGATGGAGGCGTTGGCGTCGATGATGATGGTGGCCACTTTGTCGTCTCGGATCTCCTTCAGCAGAGGGGTTGGGTCCAGACTGTCGTCCAGCATCCGCACCGACAGCGTCTCCCTGGAGATGAGGAAGCGGCGGACCAGCTCCTCCAATCGCAGCAGGCCTACAGGGGCGGGAAAGAACCAGAACCAGAACCTCATTAACCAACATCAGATACGTCCGGTTTTCATAAAGATGGAATTATGTTTGCGTTAAAACTCTCAGGACGTCTGTGGAGCTGAAACAGAGACGGGAGTCCATAAATGTTTCTCGCCTGAGTGTTTATCTTGTTTACTTGTAAAATTATTGCTTTGACTTAGAAAAAAAAGGCTCCAGAAATTGATGGGACTCAGAGTCATTAGAGAGACAAATAACTGTTGCTGCTCTAAAAACTTCCAAGCCTGAAAAGAGGCAATAAACACAGACAGGGATAATGGCGATTATGTTGAAAGTCCATTAATTTTCCCCTCAGAGAATCAACATGGACCCATGAGTCCTCACAGAAGAGACTGGATTCACTTTAACTGCCCATTAATACAAAGTGACACATTTTTAAGTGTAATTTAAAGTTTCATTTCACGTACTATTTAAAGGATAACTCCTGTATTATTGAACCTGGGCCTTATCTTTGGATTGGATCACTGTCACTGACAGACTCAGATTGTTATTCTAATAATCTGACAACATTATGATAGGATTCCTACATCCTTTTTATTAAAGAGGAAGATCCTTTTAGTTTAACCAGAAACATCTCTATATATCAGTACCAGACTCCATTGACAAAAACAGGATTTTAACCAGGAGCTGCTGGAATACCACTGCCTCCATCTGTTAGTGTGTTTGTGTTACTGTGTGACTTTCAGTGGTGGAAAAAGTAATCAGATACTTTACTGAAGTAAAAGTACCACACAGTAACACAAACACACTAACAGATGGAGGCAGTGGTATTCCAGCAGCTCCTGGTTAAAATCCTGTTTTTGTCAATGGAGTCTGGTAGTGATATGATGTTTTCTGAGTAATAACAGAGTAACAGAGAAAACTGTTCCCACCCTGCAGGTTATAAAATCCCCTCATGTAACACTGGGACTACTTGCAGGTTTCACAGTATTGGATCTAGTGGTGAAACTATTGATTAGCTGATCGTTGCCTAATATATCAGCGACAGTTGCAGTGATGGATTATTGGTTCCAGTTTCTCAGATGTGAGGATTTTCTGTGTTATCTGTTTTACATCAGTGTCTCACATGACACTGAGCTCTGGGACCTGATGATGAAACTTAACTTTAATGTTTAAGTTGAAAAAACAATTGAATCAGTGATAAAAGCAGCTGTAAGTGGCAGCAGTGATCCAGCATCAAGCTGTGCTTTGTAGGAGCTGACAGTTTAATCAAATTCTTCTTTGGCCAAAAATGATTTGAATGCGTTTTCCTTCTCTGCTGTTTTAACTATTTGTCTAAGCCACAGGAACATAATGTGTGTTTTATTTAGTTGATGGTACAAATATGAAAATATAAATACATTTAAAGGAGAAGAAGTAGTTTTTTAAAAAGACGTGGAAGTTTCATGATTGGAATATTTCCTGAGTCACTTTTAGAAAAGGCTGCTGCGCTTGCATCATCTCGGTGTTAACATTCAGAGGCGGTCGGCCTCGGACTCATCTCATCGTCCGTCCCTGACAGAGGCAGCAGGTGTGTCTCGACTAATCGCTGCCATAAAGTGTTCATCACAGCTCTGCTGGGTTTAACTGGCTGACAGCACCGCCCGCCGCAACAATACAGGCCCGTTAAACGCCGCCGTTAACGGGCCGAGGATACGGCTGAAGACTGAGGGAGCAGAGGAGCATTAAAACAGTTAGCCGGGGCAGCTCAGCCGGGTGGAAAAACAGAGGAGGGGGGTGGAGGGTGGGGAGGAGGAGAGGAATCAAGGGAGGGAGGGAAGGAAAGTAGGAGATGAGGAGAGGAGACGAGATTACTGAGGAAACAAATAAATAAATCGGCATCTTTACACTATTGACCCTCAACGATCCAGCTCATCAGAGAGACTCTAATCCAGTCTGAGGACTCTGCTGATCCACAAACTGACTGAATGATGCACATTATGACTGAATGAATGTGTGACTGGGCTGAGCGACTCAGTCCTGTTTACAGAGGAAGTGACTCAGTCATAGTTTCCTCCTCTAAATTTCAGCGTGTTGCTCTGCAGTGTCAGTTTGCAGCTCGTACATCTGGCTGCAACACAAAGTGCATCGGAATCCCAAAATTTTGACATCCAATAATCAAATAACCCAGACTTTAGGCCTTCACACACTGAGGGACGTGAAATACTGGCCTGTGAATACATGGGAGCTGGAACTCTGTCACAGCTGGTTCTGCACATGTTTTAAGATGTTTCTTATGCGCTGGTCGTTACCTTTATTCGCAGAACAAAAGCTCAGAAAAGTCGACCTCCTTCCGAAATAAATGATGCTGTTTTTTCTGCATAATATTAAAACACCCGCAGTGTGTGAAGGCAGAAATCACATCTTTGAACAGTACTGATCTTTCACTAAATTAATCAAACCTTTTCTCTGCTGATGCTGCTATCTGCAGATACTCAGTATTGATCCCATACAGATAATGTGGATTGATCTGACTAATATACAATCGACTTGACATGATCAGTCACACTTTATATTTACAGTCTGCTTTTACAAACTGTTTCCCTCATTTAGTTCATCGTGTCCAATCAGCCCAACACACATTAACAAATCAAACTGTAGTTCTTTTGAAAGAAGAAACTAATTTTCATGTTTCATCTTGAAACATCAGAGCTGCAAATGAACTTTATTCCCCTGTCACACAAACCGAACTTTACTCAACACGACCAAGTTTGCACAAACTGCACCCCGTTAATGAACACCAACTGTCCCCGGTACAGCACATTCAGCCACTCAGCACCTCAGGAAGAGTCGAGTTTCCAGCAGAAAACACTGCACAGATTCAACATCCGGAGCTGAGCAGATAAACAGGACTAATCAGAGAGAAGCAGCAGAGAAGCTGCAGCGGCTCCAGAATCAAACGTTTTCAGCCTTGAAGTAGACGAGGCTGTGCTGTCGCCACCGAACAGAGGAAATAAAGAGATGCGGAGGATAAAATACAAACGCACTCTTCACAGACTGACTCACACTCTGCTTTAGCACAGATGAGGCTGGCCGTCGGGTAGCCGAAGGAGCGCAGGATGGATCCGATGGCCAGACTCAGGTCCTCGTTGCTCGGGTAGAGCGTCACAGAGGCGAAGCGAAGGTACGGCAGCTTCGGGGTTTCCTCCGGACCGATCTTCACGTGAGGGATCTGAGGAAATGAGGGAGGAGGAAGAGGAGTTATTGGGAAAAGAAAAAAAAGGGAGAGAAAATGGAGATGACGGCAGCTCAGGGGTTTAATTCAGGTCAATCTTCATGTCAGAAGAGGACAAGAGAGGAGGAGTGAAAAGACAAGGAAATGCACATAAATTATAAGAAAAGAAGAAAAGAAAAAGGGAGGTGATGACATCAAGGGAACAAATATTTAAAAAATCATCAAACCACACAGGCTTTACAGGGAGCTCAGATAACAGAAATGAAAGTTTTAATCAGCCTGACACTCGCTGATAATCGAGTCTTTGTTCTGTTTCAAAAAGAAAATGTGAAATCAGAGCGAGGCACCGATCATCAGCGATGTTAGAAAAGTATTTTATGCAGAAATCAATCACAGAGAGAGTTTGAAGTTCACCTGCACACAGAGAGAAACATTCATATCAAAGGACTTATGGGGAGGATTATTTTGGAGGTTCGTCAGATTCTTGTGCTCAAGTAGAGAGTTTGTCCTGATGGAAACATGA
Source organism: Lates japonicus (assembly GCA_033238685.1). NCBI lineage: Eukaryota > Metazoa > Chordata > Actinopteri > Centropomidae > Lates > Lates japonicus. The sequence continues at coordinate 9,201,294 of BRZM01000037.1, read as the reverse complement.
TGAGTCTCCCTCTGGTGACCATGAACCTTAACCTTAACTGCATCTTGTTTTCATTTGACCGTGAGAAGAGGCTGAGGAAGCCACAGAACTTCTTTTAGTAAGAGTTTAGGAAGCTGTTGACTTATTTTGTTGTTTAATTCGAGGCCAGAGGCCCAGGAACCATTTCAGGAAGTTCAGGAACCGTGAACCAGAGCAAAGGTTCTGTGACTGACAGTTTCTGTATTCAAGCTGAAAAATTAATGACAAATTGAAAAATTAATCACATCAGTGATGAATGAGAAACAGGGTCAGAGGCCAAATGTCCTGTGTGATCCGGCGCTCGGTGGTTTTAACCTCAGTTCACACCTGCAGAGCTTTAAACGTTAAACTGTAATTAGCTCAACTGGGCTTTGCTCTGATCTGCACAGCTTATTTTAAATCCAAGCTGAGAATTCAATAATATGAGACCTGTCAGGGAAGAGGAAAAGGATATGAGGACGGTTAGAGGCTTAAAGGGAGATGGACGTGGACTCATGTAGATTCACTCAGGCAGGAAAATGGTTAAACAGAAGTTAAACCCTTTAAAAATCCATAAAGACAGTTTGACACCTGCTGCCTGAGAGGTGAAGGGTTTGTCTTTCTCAGCACAAGTTTAGAAATAATCTCTGTCCATACTAACACGTCTGAAAACACAGATCACATGATCCTCCATGTACACTGGACACGTGTACCCCAGTGTAAACAGGAAATAGACATTCTGTTGGTTGTTCACTTGCAGAAAATACTACAAATGAGAAACAGCAATGGTGAAAAGTAAGAGCAGAGATTTCTTTGCTCGGACCGACAACAAGGTGGAACTGTTGGAGCCATCATGGTGGCTGCAAAAATGAACGTGAGCGACTGCATCATCATTTCCAAAAGTCTCTGATTCTGCCCGTCCAGACTAAAACACAACCCCGGAGTTTTCAGGCTTCTACCTGTTACCAGGTTGGGTCAGTCTCAATGCATCAGTTAAGCTCAGTATTTAGTAAATGTTGCTGCCGACGATATTATTGTGAATGGTCTTAAAATCACTGCATCACTCGGTTTGTTCTGCGTCCGGAGCTGTAGACTCTGATCTGTGATGTCATGCCTCCTGCTGCTGCCACGATCCTGCTCAACGGCTGTTCTTATATTTAACATGTATTAGTGTTAATGGTAGTCTTATTGCTATTGGTACTATTACTGTTATAACTGTCATTTTTATACCTATCATTACTGTTAAGATGGCCGCCCACCCTGAGTCCGGTTCTGCTCGAGGTTTCTGCCTCTTAAAGGAAGTTTTTCCTCTCCACTGTCGCCTAGTGCTGCTCATGGTGGGAACTGTTGGGTACAGTCTAGACCTGCCTTATATGTACAGTACATCAAGATAACGTCTGATGTGATTCGACACTATAGAAAATAAAAACTGACTTAACTTGAGGCCAGATGTGACTCACCTCTTTCTCCCCACAGATGTGACTGATGGTGGACCCGGAGGCGGGACTGGAGGCGGGTCCAATCACTGCGACCACTCCTTTGGGCAGAATCTGACACACTGACAAAGAAAAAACAAAAACACACAAAAACACAGGTTTGCATCAGATGGAAAGTAAATTTGACGTCTTTGTGTTCAGGGGGTTGAGCCCGAGAACATCGTCCTGTCAAACAAACCAAACCAAGAAGTCACGGCTGCCTGTAGAGAAATAATGTCTGGTAACTCTCAGAGACCAGCAGCAATAGAAAATAAGTAGGTTTATAAAAACAGTAAATGTGATGAGGCAGCGTCCTTTGTCTGTATATAATGAATAAATGCGCTTGGATGAGGCAGGTAAACAGTGAGAGTGCAAACAGTGCAGTATGAAGTGTAAAGCTGTACCCTGTGAGTGTATGGTAATATTTCACTTAGTCAGGATCAGTGATGTAATGTAGTTACCACCGGGGATGTTTCAAGTTAATGTTGAAAACTTTATTTTTCAGGTTTTAAGATCTCGATCTTTGTTTACAGTTACAGTTACAGTTACTCCTACAAAAGAAACGAGAACAGATGAGTCAAAGATGAGAGTGACACACAGAACGAATGTTCCTGTCGTCATTAATTCAAACAGCGACTAGATGTTTTCCTTTAGCCAGAAGCTCTGGTTTCCTTTTGTTCTGATCTACAAAGATGAGAGGACTCTGAAAGATACACCCACTCAGCAGGTGAGAGACAGAAAAGCTTTTAGGCAACAGAACTGATTCAGTCACACTCAGACTGGAACATCTGCTCACATCTGTGTTTTTTTTTTAAATTAAAGAAAAAAAAACAACCTTGTTTTTCTTGGCTTTAAGAACAGATAGAGAGAGAACAGAACGTCCGTGGACCTGACTCAGTGTGGATGATTTTATAACTGCACTGTGGCTCTATTACTTACTGTTTGTCCATGTTTGTACTGTACACTTTGTACCAGCTTCCTCTCAGTTTATATCTGTGTGTGTTGCTCTGCTCTGACTTGAAAACATTAACTGTCTCTCTCTCACTCTCTCTCTCTCTCTCTCTCTGTGCCGCTGGCAGTTCATAATCAATAACGTCCTCAGCAGCTGCTCGTGCAGAACGCCGCGAGCTCTCCGGTCACGATGACCCCACTCCACACTCTGAATCTGTAAAACACCATCCATCTGTCCTCCTCTATGTCTGTCTGTCTGAGCAGATATGAACCAGTATGAACCGTCTACAGCGCATCCCGAACCTTCTGTGGAGGGTTTTGGTTTGATATCTGTCACTGCAGTGCAGTCAGGTGTTTTCTGCCTCCGTTGTTTTGTCTCTGTTCTCGTTCATCTTAAGAACTTTTTGTGACCAGTTCAGGTTTAATCAGCAGCCTCACACCTGTGCTGTGTGTTCACACACTAACAAGGACGAACACGAGTGTGAAATGAATCGAGTCAAAATCTGGAGTCAAGAATTCATCAAACATTAACATCTGTCTGTTAACTGTGTGCATGGAATAATAAGTATGTAGGGGGAAAAGTGCATGTCTTGATTTTGACTCAGCACCTTAACAAGCCTTTCTCACAGCAGACTGAAAGCAGGACTGGAAGAAAATATACGATGTTTCTTTACAGCTGAAGTGCAAAAGTAAATCTGTTTTGTCTCCCAGTGTCAGCTGAGATCATCTGCTCGTTGGAAAACGTCATGAGGTGAAGGAAAGACGTGAAGGAGGACTGATGAGGAGTCAGGAAAAGAGAGAATCTGACTCTACTTACACTAGGTGTTTTTTTAAACTAACTTTATTTATATCACATGGAAGACGCGCAGGCTACAGTTCAATAATGTTTCCTGTCCAACACTATAACAATACAGAGCTCCGTTGTGTCTACATGTTTGTGGATCTGCTGCAGTGCGTCGCTTTAAACGCTGCAGCCGCAAGGAATGAAAAGGAAGGTCCAGTGTCTCCTCTGTTGAAGGAGATAAGATAGGAAGCACTGAAGCTCCTTTCCTTTAACATTTAGAGACCTGGACCAGCTCTGATCATGGCTGACACTCAGAGACTTCAGGATCATTTCCTGGTTCAGGTTAGAGAAAGACCCCGGTCTGGTTTGACACAGAAAACGTTCACAGTGACTTTGGACACAACCTGAACCACAGACTGGACTCTGGATGTGAACCTGGTCTCTGGTGTCAGGTGGTGTGTGGCTAATTTGTACAGTACAGGTTGTATTTACAGAATTACAGCAGAGCTCCCACACTGTGTTTTAACCAAGCTCTGGCACCGACACATAACTGCTGCGACAGGGTTGTTAATTACACCTGTACCTTTTCTGTTGTGACAAGTCAATTATCAGGTGCTGGTACAGATTAAAGGATCATTAAGGTGTTTTTCAGAACATTTACCTCCTAATTTAATATATTTGAAGGCTTGTTTGCTCCCTGGTGTGCAGCTCTGTCGAACACGTGTGATATTTAAAGTGAGTGCAGGTTCACTGAGTGTAGAACAGCCATTTGCACCCGCTGCACTATTGACCTGCCTTGTTAAATAAAGGTTGCTGCTTTATTGCTGTGCTCTGCCTCCTCACACAGAACGCTTACTGAAGTTTAGCTTCACTGGAAATGTCAGGAGAGCAGACTCAGCTGGAGGGGAAGCTCGGCGCCACCACGTTCAGGGAGATGAAGAAGAGACAGAGGAGAGAGGAGAGAGACTCACTGGTGTCGGTGGTGTCGTACTGGGAGTCCTTCTGCAGCTCGTAGACGTCCACCTCCACCCTCGCCTGGGAGGAGCCCTCCATCAGACTGTTGATGTTCTCCCTCGCCAGAGCCAGCGCCAGACGCTCGCCACGACCACACGCTGACTGGTCGTCCAAGATGGCCGCTGCAGGGAGAGAGAAGGGAAGAGGAGAGATTAGAAAATGTGTTTGCTTTGGGTCGTGTAGTTCACTTTTCCTTTTCTGCCGGAGTTAAAAATCACAGAGTTTAAAATGGCTTCAGATCCACTGTGGAAACCACCAAAACACTTTATTTTCCATGTTCTCCTGGTTATTTCAGGACAGAAAACTCTTTTTGCTGTAGTGAGGTGGAGAAACTTTTCACTTCACACCCACCTCTCCATTTGCATTTTCTGTTTGACTGAAGAATATCGCCCCACAGCTAGGATACGTTGACAGCCAATGGGGCTATTTATACGCATCCCCTTCATCCCAAAGACAGGCTCTTCAGATGCCATTTGTCCTCAATTCTTTCTAAACTTCCTCACTAAAACACGCATTGACAAGTGCCATTGTTCTGATGGTATTTTTGGACAGAAGATTACCGTTTAAGATACTGTTTTTGAGGCTGAGGAAACAAACAACCTGAATTCTGGTGTGAAAAATGCAGATTGTAGAGATACTGATGGGAGGATGACGTATAACTAGATCTTACATTGAGTTGACATGGAAGTCATGAAAAAATCAAATAAACAATTTGATAAACTATCACAAAGTAAAGGAATTATCAGTATATGTAGCCTGTGTACTAACATACTGTAATATGTACTATTTACTGTAATAACACTTTATAATTTGCAGCATTTTCCCACACATCATCTAACATGAGAAGAAATCACTAACATTAATGTGGGGTCTGAAAGCAGCAAACTCCACCTGTTTATATTAGCTATTTGAGCTAGCTGTTAGCTATTAGCTAACATTAATTCTTCACATTCATAAAACAAGCATCAAACATGACGCCATTAATGAGAATCAGCCTAAAATAACTGCATATGGCGCCTTGTTACAACTGTTACAACTTGTTCCGACAGTAAAGGATCTGCCAGCTGGTACTGCCATCTACTGGCAACAAAGAGTACAGCACTACAAATATTTCAGGTGAGTCATCACCTGTTTAACAGTGACACAAGCATTTTAAATAACAATCACCAAAAAATAATACGGGCACCACAGCTACCTGCAGCTGAATATAAGCATCATTTATAGGTTTGTTGTAAACATGTAAACACCAGGGGGCCAAAACCTCTCCACTTAAACTGTTTTAATGCACAAAGACAGAAATATTCAGACGCACTCTGGTCATCAGATTTGTATTTGTATTTACACCTGGTTCTGTTTGAACAAGCAAGTCTCGTTTCTACTCCAACCATTAGACAGAAATGGGTGAAGACTGTTGGTGGTGGTTGAAACAATTGAAATTAAAATGAAAAGATAATTATGGGCAATAACAGCTCTAATCTAAATAAAAACAATTATAAAATTCTAATTTCTTCCTGCAGATATTTCTAGAAAAGTGTCTGGTCTGAGGTCTGTTTTAGTCTTTTATAAATACCAGTTTATACGTAGGAAACAGAGTACCAACTGGGGCAATGACGCTTGGATCTCATCCAGGTGAAACACAACCTGTGCACAGCGAGAGGAGAAAACAGAACCAGAACCAAAAACAGGTTCTTCACTCAGAGGCAGAGCAGAGTTCACAGCAGCTGCAGCGAATAAAAACCACTCGTCATCATTTCTATTTCCAACGTACTAGAAATGGTAAAGAAAAGAGAAGCTGCTGGCGGTGTACAGTAACACCTGCCATGTTTATTTTAGTTGCCCCCCCCCCCCCCCCCCCCCGCTGACCCGTCTGTTTTGCATATTGAGCTGAAAAAAGCGAAGGGTGCGATCGGAGAGCGCACAGAATACAAACGATGAGAACGCTCACAGATAGCAGATGGAAAGAGGAGAGAGTGTGATCAGGTAGTTTATTCTATGGGGAGTGCATCCAGAGGCAGATCACACTTTAATACCAGGAAGTAAATAATATCTGCTGCTGCAACCTGAGCTGAATAACACACCTGAGCAACACTTTGTTCTTGTTTACACAGAATTCCAGGCTTAGGACTTGATTATGAGCCTTAAGATGGATTCTGTTTCCAGTGTAATTCATCCTTCTTTATTTCCCTGTTTGGGTGGACACTGAGCTGTAGCGCTGCAGAGCAAAGACACTGCACAACAAGGCTAAAAATCAAAGTGAATGTGCTGCTGAGACTCAATAACAAGCAGAAAGTCTGCTGCTGCTGCCGGGGTTTGCTCGGGATTTGATTTGTGTTTCTTAAATAATTAACGCCTCTCGGGGCGAACTAGGAGGCGATTTATCGTGTCCTTCCTAAAAAAGACTGTTGTGGGTTTTTTGCAGTTTAGGAAAACACAAAGAGAGCCAGATGGTTTGTGCTGAGCAATCTGATGCTCTGTGAATCACTGTGGCGTGTTCAGCTCCTCAGGATTACAACTACTAACAGGATAAACATACAAAGAAATACGATCAGGAACCGTCAAACTGACACAGAAAGATCTGAGTCTTTTAAGGCAGTTACAAGATCTTCAGTGGTAGAACAGTATATGTATTTAAATCCTTACTTATGTAAAAGTAGCATGACCCCAGTGTAATAAAAACATTCTGAGTAGGTGAAGAACTAGATGAAGAAGAATAAAGGTTGGCTTTGCTGTCGAGCAGAAAACTCAGCCTCCAGTTTTGGGGAGTAGAAGAAAAGGCAAGAACAGCAGAAGTCAAGGTTCTTTCTCATGCAGGCCGAGTAAATCCTCTTTTCTTTACTTAATCCCTAATTTTCCTGAACCTACATGTCTGTAAAGGCCTGTGAGCGTCTGCACTGTGTAACTTCAACATCTGCCCACGTCTGTGAGTCTGTGAACAAAGAGTTCACTTAGCGTTTTCCTTTTTAAGGGGTGGGAGGAGGTGGAGAATGTTTCTGACTGCTTCAGTGTTTTTCCATAGAAGTGACGGAGCAATGAGCTTTAAGACCGTTGGTGTTCTGCGACAATCAGAGTCTGGACTCTCAAAACTCCAAATCTCACATGGTCAAACGTGACTTTAGAGGAAACAAACATGGCAGACGACGATGTCTCTCGTTTGGTGTTCTTCCGTCTTCAGTCAGCTGCTTCCTGATTGGTCCTCTGTGTTCCCCCCACACAACAGGTTTTCTGATCAGAAATATGGATCGTCTTCAGAGCAGATCAGGGAGGGTAAAATCACTCTGAACACACCTCACACCACAGGAGAATCTGACAAGATCATTTTGTCTCATGGATCTCATGGAATCCTTGCTTCCATGTATTTGTTTGCCCAGTGAATGGATGAAGTCATGTTGAATTGGAGCAGAAGCTGAGGCAGGTTTTGGCTGGACGAGTCAGTGCTGGTTTGCCAGGCCCTCCTGCTGCGATGATGAACCACTGTTTTTCTCAGAGAGCTCACGTCAAAGAAACAAAACTACAATATTTTCTTTTGGAAGAAGAAATGAAAATATTGAAGCGCTCAGGTTTCATTTCTGAGTGAATCTACTTTGTTACTTCCTCCTCTTTTTGTCCTCTGCTCTGCACAATGTTCCCACTTTATTTGGAAAACTCCAGATGATGTTTGTCGGTGCCGAGACACAGCTCAGTATTCTCCCAGAATGCCCTGTGCTCTGAGGGACGGAGGGGGAGGAGGTGGAGGATGAAGATGAGAGGGGAGATAAAGAGTCTTCTTCAGCAGCCTCAGCAGCGTTGAGACACTATCTCTGTTTACACAATATCTGGTTCTCTGGGTCACTGCGACCACACACACACACACAGGCTTGTTAACGCAGCGACCGAGAGAGGAAGAAGATGAAGAGAAGTAATCACAGAGGGTCAAACACCTGAACTCTGTCCTAAAAGTTTCTGGAGCGGAGCCACTCTCTCGTCTCTTGGTGTTTTCTGTAATGTGAGAAGCTCCTGGCGGCCATCTTTGTTAGCAGCTCGGCACTCATTAACATTTAACTATCTGGAGACAGAAGGAGCTGAGACACACCAGGAGAGTCTGAGAAGAATGGGCTTGAATTATTATCATCCATTAAAAATAAAGCAGTGCAGGGACTTTGACCATTTCCCTGAATTTTCCTGAATATGAGTTCTCTGAAAAAGAAGTTAATCTCTCCTCTCTGCTCCTCACAGTCTGACAGAAATAATGAAGCTGCCATGATAACACTGAACTGTTATTAGTGTTTTTACGGTGTGGTGATGTCTGGCAAAGATCAGAGATAAAGGAGGAAGTTGTGTTGATGAATCTGACAAAAGAAACCACAAAGTGACATTGATGTGACACGATGAAGTTGCCGAGGTGTTTTCTTAAACTGTTCGCTCATCGATAGAAAATCAAGATATGTCGCCTTTGACAAAACACCCTCAACTTGTTTTCATTACAAAAGATATTTGTGAAACAAAAGCAAGACTGTGAATCATTATTTATGTTGGTTTCAGATGGAATATGGTGGCACAAAGGTCACCACTTCAGCATGAAACATGAGCTTAGTTTGAGGTTTAACGAGTCCAATTCATGAGTATACAGACACAAAAGCAGAAACTAGAGGAAATTAAAAAGAACAAGAGGCCTTCCTACATTTTAAACATTTTAAACATCAGTCTGAGTGCGAGCTGTCACAGAAACATCAGCCTGACTCCACACATTCACAGTCAGTGTGAACATTTGTAACATCACATGGTAAATTGGATGTTTTGGCCGAGTGAACACAAACTGCAGAAACAGCACAACAGTCACATCAGTGTAAATAATAAGAGACAAAACAAATCATGTTTGTTCTGGACACAGCTTCAAACTTGGCAACATGGCTGCTCACATCACCGAGTCCATTCACACCTGGAATTAAAACATGTCTTGTATCCAGACTGTGTCTGGATATGATTTTAACTTGATTACATCGACAAACGCCTAAAAAAAACAGACAGAAGAAGAAGAATAGAGAAAGATGGTAGCTGTGTTTACTGGCTAATGGCTGCTGACTAACTTAATATCCTCCCTTTCTTCCCTTCCTTCTCTCTCTCCTCCTCTGTTTCTTTCTGCAGGTATTTCTGCCTCTGGAGCCTGATCTGTGATGACAAGCCTCCTGCTGCTACTACGATCCTGCTCAGCACCTGCTGTGTTGGACTCCCTAAGTCATTATGATTCATCCTCTGAGGATCAGGGTTTAGATGTTTTTAGGCAGCAGAGGATTTGGACAGATGAGGTTGGGAGAAAGTCTTGATTTTGTATTTGTAACAAAATGAACTACTCCCTACATTTCCAGAGCTTTCAACCACATCTCATGGTCCTCTTCAGTGAATGGACGAAATGAATCTGTCTTAAACTCTCATAAAGTGTTCATATTCTACCATGAAGGTCTGTAGTAGACACTGATTTAACTCGAATACAGAGAGTAAACCCCAGGAGCGTGTTTGACTTTTTCATAAAAATCGATGTAAGAAATTCTCAGTGCGTGACTGTGCTCAGTTACAGAGGAGACATCAGGGCTTCAGGACTCGTTATAAATACAGATGTATCAGCTGGGGTGAGTTGAGGACATTTTCACAATAAATGAAATTAAAGAAAATGTTTTACTAAATCCTCAGACTCAGAGCATTTAAGTTTTATTCCTGCCTGCTCCTGTCACATCCACTCATGTACTCCAGCTCCTCTGTGTCATGTAGAGTAAAATCCTCACAAACTCCTGCTCTGACCCCATTTGTTGCAGTTTGTGATAAACTCGTTCTTCCTCTGTTTTTACTCCTCTCTTTGTGTTTCCTTCTGTTTCACTGTGAATTACCTGCTGACAGCCCTGTTTACTGACTCTGAGCTGTAAAACAAGCTCTGCTCAAATTTAATATCAAATTATGCTGTTTCAACTTCCCCTTTTTTTACCCTGGTGGTGAAACGCCTTCGCTCCCGTTTTCCTGCCTGCCGGTGCAGAAACGTCATCTTGTATTTATGTAATGAGGTTGCAGAGTGAGTCAAACCACCGCCACCACCGCTGTGCGTTTTGTTCCAGATTTAACCTGAGACACAACGATAAACCTCCTTTTATCGAGGCAGAAGGAGCTCCGCAGACTGATTTTATTTCACCCCTGGAGGCGGTGTAACTTCACTAAAAATTGACTAACAGGTTTTCTTGTCACTTCCCACCTCTGAGCTCCATGCATTTGACATCCTGTGATATGAGCGTGGATGTCTGGACTCTGGGGGCTGCAGGTAGGTCGACAGATTCAACGAGACAAGACAAAAAGCAGAATAAAAACAACAAATCGCTCTGTCGGCTGGTGGGTGGAATCACAGCGCTGCAATCCTCCTGTGGCCGCTGTCCTTTCAGAGGCAAACAAGATGCCTCTGTGCACACGTCGTCGAGTGTTTGTCCGTGTTTTTACCAGACGTATTGATTTTCAGGTCGCTCTGATGATATAAAAGTTTAGGTGAGGAAGTGCGATGTGGCGGGAAAACAGTCCCCTGGTGAATTCAGTTGTTCTTGCAGGGTAAACTGAGAGGTGAGAGCTGTGGGACCTCCATTACTTCTTCATCTGTCTTTTAGTGACAGAGTCCTGTCATTTTAACATTAAATCTGGATGTTCAGCTATGATTTTTCCAGGGACTGAAATATCTCAACAACTGTTGGATGGATCATGATGAAATTTGGACATTCATGATCCCCTCAGGATGAACCATGATAACTCTGGTGATCCTCTGATTTTTCCTCTAGCACCATCATCAGGTCAAAGTTTTAATTCGTCCGGTACTTTGGCACCTGCACAACTAGTAACACTCCCATCAGCCTCAGCTGTTCTTGCTGTTGCTAATTGCCAAATGTTAGCATGCCAAAATGCAAAATGAATTTATTTATTGTCTTGCAGCCCGCTAAGAAATAGTCCCATACATAACCACGCATGTTGATATTATACTTCAGTTACTGTAATGTTGAACCAAAAGAGACATAACTGTATTGATCAGTGAGCTTTCCCCAAGTTTTAACTCTTTATGCTAAGCTAAGCTACCTGGCTGCTAACTGTGGCTTCACAGTTAACAAACAGATCATCTCACTGTCAGCTGAATAGAACTACATTTACCTTAATGGTTTCTTCCCAGTTTCTCCATGTGATCCAACAACCTAAACCCACTGTTTACATCCATATGGTTACCAAAACATAGAACAAATAACAAAGAATGACACCAAGAAAAGACTATACGACATGCAGAATGTACTCTGCAGATCTGTGTTTTAAATCTTAAATGAATTATGGAGAGAAATCCCAGTTTCCTGCGCTGATATAATCCAAACAAGAGATCATTTTTAAAGCCACAAGAAAACATTCAGCACCATCAGAGACAAAGCCTGGAGTGTTAGTTTGAGGGTAATTTAGCAGAGATACTTTGTTAAACTGGAGCCGCAGGGTGTGTTTGTAAAACTTTGGTACTTTTCTCAAAACGGCAAAATCCTTCAGATTAAAGCTGCGGGCCAACGAAGGATCTGTTTACTTCTCATTTCTCTGCTTCAACTCTCTGTCGTCTTCTTCTTCTTTTTGTGTGCATATTCTATAAAGTTTCTGACCTTTGACATTGAGCTTTTGGCTTCAACACTCTGAGGTTTCCTCCACTACATGTATGAAATTTATATTCAGCTTGAGTTTTTCTCCAAAATGAGAAATTTGCCTTTTGGAATAAAAACTGACACCTTCACTTATAAAATGACTTACACCCAAAATCTGAAAAATGTACTTTGCGTTAATTCTTCAGAGATAACTCTCAGAGCCGTCTTGCGGTGACAAACTACCTTTTACACAAGCAGCTCCTCTGTAGTTTAGAGATATTTAATGATGAACATAAGCTAATGATTCCTTCAGAATGACTGATAGCACAGGTAGGAATAATTCATGGAGGTTTTTAGCTGCAGCTGAAGGACACTGATGCTACTGAATTGTTAAAATCCTTCACTACAATATTTATGTACTTGACTTGATTTTCAGTCGTGCCTGGGGAGAAAGTATCTGCATGATGATGTCACTTTAAAAGATTTATTTCATGCTCTTTTTTATTTTGTAAGTCACATTTTACATCAGTGCAGAAGGTGGACATAATAACATGATTTAAAGGACTCCATCATTCTTACACATATTTGAATTACAGAATCCACATAGCTGGACAATAAAACTTTTTCAGCTACCTACTTTCTGACTGTTTCATGTTATGTCGCGATCACTTTTTGTAACGTTATAACAATAATCTTTTAATCACCTGGTCCGTTTGTCGCCCTCTGTGAATCTCCCCGTAGAAACCTTGTGAACAACAAACACTGAAGGAATCCTAACCTAAAAACAAGCTGAGCACTTAGAAACAAGCTTAGCTAACATTAGCAGCAGCTCGGCTAACAATCTGCAGCCACTGTGTTGTGTTGGTGAAACACTGATTTTTAACATCAAACTGACTGATTTAGTTATCAGGTCTAACTGTTTTGAAGAGGTGGAGACGTCTCTTCTGCTCCCTTACAGCTCCAACAGTGTACAACACTAGCTAATGTTAGCTTAAAAATGGAGTCCGCTAATGCTATGAAAGGACCAGCTCCCAGTACAATACAGACTCCAACCCAAACTCCAAATAAACACAAATATAAGAATAGAATGATTGGTCTGGTGAAGTCTTTCTGGACAAGCAGGAATGTGACTGACATCAGGGAAAACTAGGGTCAACATCAGCAGGGTGTTTGTTTCCTGGCCAGTTAATGGTTTCATCTTTGTGTACATTAACACTGTCTGAATCAACAGTCTTCTGTTTCTGTGCAGTGATAACTTTGTCAACTTTCTGATTGATCTCATATTGACTCCAGTTTGTGTTTCTCTGAACACTAATTGGCAGAGTAGCTGGGATTTATTGACCTGCGAGCTGGTGTGGTGGCTGGCCGGAGACCTGAGACATAAACACACAGTTCCTCTAATTACAGCCGTCATCTCTGAGCTCATCTGGGTCGTTTCTCAGTGTGACAGCGATGAATCTGCCCATTAAAAGTATGTGTTTGATAATTAGAGCTCAGTCATTCTTGTTCTGTGATTTGATTGCTGCTCATGTGAAGGACTGGTTAGAAAAGAAAAGGTTTGTTTCTGTGGATAAGACGAGGTACTGACGGTTTGTTCCTTCAGCTAATGGCGTCAGGTTCTCTGGTTTTGACCATTTGTGGCTGAAGCCTCGACTTGACCATGAAGAATAAAAGAGCTGGAGATGAAATTAGCACCTGATAGATGTTAATGCACCTCCTGATGTTTGGTTACCTGCCACAGCCGCAAGTAAATCTGCCCTTCAGTGTCCATCACAGGACAAACTGTACCAGCATTCAACTGCTGCCAGTTTCCCAAAACTGTTCTTGAATGACAACACTTTCACACAGTCCTTTTTTTATTCCCAAGTCAGTGAATCATGAACCTTAAACATTTGGTTATAGCTGAGCGTGTTGGAGTGGAACTAAATTAGATTTTCCACCACCTGAAGAGAGAAGTGCGGCTGAAAGGAAACATTCATGCACCTGAACACAGTCGAACGGTAGATTTGGCTGAATTTAAACAAGCAGCAGACAGTCTGACAGTTTTTTTTTTTTAACACAACCGATGTCTTTCAACAACTCGGAAAAAGCATGAGGTTTAATTTTGACCTTCTAAAGGACGGCAGCTGTGACCTGCTGCGATGATTGGTTCGTACAGTCGGCCAATGAACAGCTTTGAGATGAATACCTTGCTCACAGGCAGCTCAACAGAGGTCACTGAGAGAGGGGAGAACGTGGATTATAAACTTCCTGTCACATATCTAGTTGAGTTAGTGAGTTAATTTTAATGCACATAACAAAATTGTTAACGTTTGTCTTCATATCTGAGAGGTAATGATGGACTGTAGATGACTTCTGGTAAAGATAATTAGATTTCTTTCATAAGAGGAATTAATGAGCGAATTTATGATGCGTTTGAGAGATGTGCACAGTAAGAACTTTTGCAAGAAGTTAAATAAAGGTGTGACTTTTTTTTACCCATTAAAAAGGTTCTGAGGTTCTACAGATAGAAAGTGTCAAAGGCTGTGTGCTGTGAGGCGATAAAACTAAAACTGATCTGACTTTTTCTTTATACGCAATATGTGGCTTGTCAATATTTAATATTAACTTAACTTTTAGAATGGGCCAGTCTCACTGTAAGTGATGCAAATAATTCTCTGATTGCTTCTGATTAATGCTACAAAACAAACAACCAACACTGAACGTCTCCTACTAACAAACATTGTGTGAGTCCATTGTGTCCAGGTTTGTTAAAACTACTAGACATATGGAATAATATTGGGATTATCTTAATTGCATGTTTAATTCTTGTCTTTTTCTGCTTCATAAATAAGCAGTGAGAACGGAGCTTTCTGTCTGTGTTGTCGCTCACTGCTGGATTTAATCTGTCTTCTCCATAATGTCACCTGTGAAGGTGACAGTGTGACCTCTGTTACTTCCAGCCACTCCACTTATCAGACTTGAAAGAAATGGTATGTGTGTGTGCGTGTTTGCATGTGTCAAATATAAGTGTGTGTGTGCGGGGCTCAGTCAGATGTTATTAATGGAAGAGTGAAAGGTGAGCCATTACACATTGCCAGGCGACCCCGTTGCCATGGCAGCCTGGATTTAAGTGCCCACCGGTTTTTGCCAGTCCCACGTGATAAAAGCAACAGGGATTTGAGCTCCGGGGCCATCGGGCGGCCGGGAGACGAACAGGAAGAAAACCCTTATCTGCTGCGAGGAGAGAGTTGACCTTTTGCTTCCGACGTTAAGTCTCTGCTGTTATTGGAGTTAATCTTCCTCTGCGGGGCGCGATGAGGACCTGATAGCGGAGCGGCGCTCGGGCCCTCGCTGCAGATCACGAAGGGAAGTCACGGAGACGCTACCTGATCTAGTTTCGGTGGAGTTTATATGCGCTTACAAATGATCCAACCTGGTATGGAAAAAAAAACAAAACGAAGACGGAAGAAGAGAAAGAAGAAATGGAAACACGGAGCGAGCAGCAGGGAGACAAAGGGAACCCTCGAGGGGCTCGTAAAAAGACAAACAAAGCAAAGAGATAGTGTGAGAGGAATCAAGATGGCAAACAAAGACAGCAGTGGGTGGTGAGAGGAGAAACAAAACGATACGGAAACACAAGAGAGAGAAAAACAAAACGGCGGCGTAACGGAGGAGGAAGGAGAGTTTAAAAATAGAGGTGATGCAGAGGAAGAGTGTTTTTGTCTGGTAATATGTTCAAACAGGAGACAGAGGATTAATACACAGAAGGTGTGACTGTGTTTTTACTCATAGAAACAGTTGGATTCTGGGTAAACAATGACACTTTCTACTAGGAGCACGGGCGTATTTCTATAATCAGCCGCCATTTTCTTTGTTAACAATTTGAGACCGACGATCACGCCACGTGACACAGTGACTAGTCAAGTCTGTAGACCTGAGACAAGTCTACACACAGAACTTATATCTTGGCTGTGAAGTCCCAAGTCAAGTCCCAATCAAGTTCCAAGTCAAGACCAGCAAGTCCCAAGTTAAGGCCAAAGTCAAGACTAGTAAGACCAGAGCCAATCAGCCTCTAAGTTCCAATCAAGTCCAAAGTCAAGACCAAGAAGTCCCACGTCAAGCCCCCTAGTCAAGTCTCAGGTCAAGTTCCAAGAGCAACATGTCCCAAATCAAGAGCAAAACGTTCCAAGTCAAGACCAGCAAGCCCAGAGCCGAATCCCAAGTCAAGACCAACAAGTTCCAATCAAGTCCAACGTCAAGAACAAGAAGTCCCAATCAAGCTCAAAGGTATCTTCCATGTAAAGAGCAACAGGTACCAAGTCATGTTCCATGTCAAGACTAGGAAGTCCCGAGTCTAACCCCTTGTTTAGTCCAGGTCAATCCAAAAATCAAGAACAGCAATTCCTAGTCAAGAGCAACAAGTCCTGAGCCTAAAACTGTAAATCCCAATTCATGCCCAAGTCAAGACCAACAACAGGTTGCTGCTCTCCATGCCTTCTAATCTGTAACTTAAAGTGGAGGCAATGTGACATGATTAAAGAAAAACAGGGGAGGAAGCCCTTCCTGGATCTGAGAGTACTCACCCATCCGGACGGCAGAGAGGGTGTTGGCCTGGCTGAAGGAGAGCGGTGCCATGGTCAGCAGCAGGACGACGATGTAAATCGACAGCAGCAGTGCTGGCAGAGCCGGCATCTTCCACTGCTCCTCATGGAGAATGGTCTGCTGGCTGCCTGTACCGCCACCTGCAGGTCAGGAAAAAACATTATCACTCAATCTGGAACATATATTACGTCTTAATCTCCCACGTTACACATTAAGCACTGATTTTAATGGTGATTTAACTGCTGCTGTGCGTTTACAGGGTCATTTATTACCGGCCACAGGCTGTAAAAAACATCCAGACATACAGTCAACATGCAGCAGCTGCTCTATGAACACACAACTCATAACACAGAAACACTCTTTACGAGCTCCACGGCATGTTGTCATTGCATTTACTGGCTGCAGTGGAGGGCAGAAACAGCAACATTATCAGCCATGAAGAGTTTAAGGGAAAATCTGACTTGTTATCCGCATCCAGTAAATTAGATTTGTTAACGACTAAGCCGTGCTGTCAAAATAAGACTCTTGGAAGGAAGAGAAGGCAGTCTCTGAGACAACAACCACAACCAATGGCAAGGAATGGATGATAAATGGATTATAAAGAGCTGGCTAAATTTGAAAACATCTCATATCTCTGTCTCATTCCTCCATCCACACTAAGCCAGTGTTTTAATCTGACCAGTCCAGCCTCGCTTGGTCTATTCACACACATTTAACTGTCCCACACACATCCTCACACACAACTCTAACACAAACCAACAACATCAGTGCTATCGTTAGCGACACAGCGACGTTTTGAATGTCACTTTTATCTTTTGTCTGTTCCAGTTCATCTTGATTTTTTTGCTGTTTCGTCCTGCAACAGTTAAAAACCTGAACATTACCACTGAGGCAAATCACATCGGTGCATAAAGCGTCAGTTTTTAACTGTATTCTATTTAAACAAAGGTGTATACTGTAGATGTGTTGCTGTTTGTGTTTCAACACCGTTAAACATTTAAGAACTTTGGCTTCTTTTGTTAAAAAAAACACGATTTTGGTAGAAAAACATGTTTGAAATTGACATTAGCAAGGATCTGGATGAAAGTGACGGCGGCGGAGCAAACGCAGGATGTTTTAACACATAAACCATGTCTTTCTAAATGAGCCAGCTTGGTGTGAATGTAGTCTGAGAGGAAAGCAAAGGAGAAAAACCTGAGAGAATATGAGAAGGAGAAACAAAGAGAAAAGAATATATACGTGAGACAGAGGAGGGAGAAAAACTGAAGACAAGACAGAGACAGGAAAGAGAAAAAGGCAAGACAAAGAGAGAGAATCAGACGGAGGGGAAAGAGAAAGGAGGAGGCTTGAAAGGAAATATTAGAGAACAAAAGTGAGTGTGAGAGATCAAGAGACTATCACATGTTGCACAGAGAGAGAGATTTAAAATGGCTGAGCAAGGGAGCATGACGAAACGAGTCCAAATCTTCAAAGTAGATTAGAGCGACTGAAGCGAGATTTTTTCATTAGCGTGTTTGTGTGTTTGCATTTAACTTCTCGGAGCAACAACACAGCGAGCACAGATCCCCAACGACCATCTAACGCTGTTCAATCCCATCATGCAACTGCTTCATCTTTTCATCTGTGTGGACAGTTATGTTCCTCTAACCCCCCGTCCCTCCCAAAAACACACACTTGATTTGTTTAACCCGCCCCTCGCTAAATGTTTATCGCCGCCCTGCCAATGAGGCGTCCCACATGAATTTAAATGAGATTCACAAATGGAATTTAAATTGGCTGGAGTCGATCAGAACGAGCTCGATGGCAGAGAGCGAGACACCGACACCGAGAGATGGAGAGCGAGAGATGAAAGCCGTCGATGGAAGAGGAGAGAGAGGGAGAGTTTCTCTTATGAGCGACACAGACGATGATGATAATGATGATGTAACTGTTTTCAAGCTAATATAACACACACTGATTATTATCTGTTGCTGTGATGACTGTTCCTGAGCTCTGTCTCTGTGCAGACTGATCACTGGAAGAAAAATGTGTTAGAGAAGCAGAAATAATGACGAGACGAAGAGTAACAGTTTCCCCAAGTGTTGAATAAATAGATGTGTTTCTAACAAGAGGTGGACACAGTGGACATGTGATGCAAAGACTCCTGGGTTTGCATTCACGGAAATATGATTAGGATTATAGGATAACTCAGGTATTTTGGTGGAGGAAGTATTCTGATTCTACGCAATGACAAACTAACAGATGGAGGCAGTGGTATTCCAGCAGCTCCCAGTAAAATCCCTGTTTTTGTCAATGGAGTCTGGTAGTGATATATAGAGATGTTTCTGGTTAAACTAAAAGGATCTTCCTCTTTAATAAAAAGCTCTGTCTCTGTAGGAATCCTATCATCATGTTGTCAGACACTGAGAATAACAACCTGAGTCTGTCAGTGGTAAAAAGTGCTTTAGTGGACAGTTGTCCATTGGATTACGTTGCAGCAGCCGTTGGTGGTTGCCTGGTTCACTGTTCCTGATAAATACTGCACTGATGCCAAAGATTTTTATCCCTATTAATCACTAACAGCCCTAATACATGAGCAATAAGACCCTGGTTCAAAAACACCAGAGTTATCCTTTGATTGGAGTTTGCTGAAATCCACCTCCTCCAACCAAATTAGCACAGGAAGTTAAATTTTTTCCTGTAAAACATAGTTTACCTCTTTGTGTTACTGTCCTCCACATGGAAACACTGAGACAGGGACTTCTGCCCTGAACAGAAGGAAGAAACCCGCCTGATTTGTCCAACTGAAGCTTTATATTAGCTCCAGATGAACTCTGTGAACAAGGACAGTGGATTTTGTCTCCATCTCTGAAACAGCCTCAGGGAGGGGGGAGGACAGACAGGTATGAGAGCTGGGGAATAACACATATCTGCATTTCTAAGTAAACTGAGATCGATCTCTTGAGAAGAAATCATTCCACACAAAATGTCCAACTGTTCCTTTAACCTCGTGCAGAATAAAACTATCCTAAGCTGCATGAAACGACTGTTAGCCTGGTGCTAACCGAGCTGCCTAACAGACTGATGGAGATCTTGGACCAGGGATAGAAATTAGAATTTTTTTCAAGTCACAAATTTCAGATTAACCTTCACTCTAAACTACCAGCTACTTTTAGACTTTAGCCTCTAAAGTGAAAAACCTGATGTTTGCCAACAATCACACTGACAGAGCAAATAATTTAAACAGAGAGAGAAAGAAAATGATCAAGAACTAAGGAGAAAGTGTGATGGAAAAGAAGACAGAGAGAAAAGCATGAACAGAGGGAGAAAAATAAAACCAGAGAGATGGAAAATGGCAAATGGGAAAGTGACAAATGGAAAGAGAACTGGGAGAATATGGAGGCAACAATCTGAGTGACAGAAAATTGGGCAGAAAGAGACGTGATGTGGAGATGAGACAGGAAATGAGGAATGGCTGCAGGCAGGAATAAACAAATGATGATAACAATTAATTAGGGTCTTTCCTGCAGGAAGTGCTATCATGTCAGCGAGCAAACAGAGCCGACGGGACCCCGCTGATACCAACCACCACTGCAGTTCACTGCAGCAGCTCCGAGGCTAATCACAGCCGCAACTCTATTAACTGCTTTCAATCCCATTTTACATTGGAGGCATTTAGCTGACACTCATTCACAGCGACTTTACAGCAGAGAGGATGGTTTAGAGCAGGAGGCTTTAAAGTCCCGGTTCATCAGCTTTACAAGTGAAGACGGCGACGGTCAGAGCAACACACCAAACAAATATTCCCCGAGACGTTTGAGGCCGTGTGAGTGATACATGATTTTAAGATCTCAAAGACTGTGGTTTTCCTGACTGGGAGAAACATCCTGGACGTCCAACTGCTGTTAATATGTCCTGTTCAGTTAAAGTGAGGTTCTGATAACGCTGAGTATCTGCCGAACAAATCCAGTCCAATACTTGTTTTTATAGTTTTTTCCCTGCATGTAAGAGCTCCACACTGAGGCTACAGGAACCTCTCATTTAAATACACTGAAGCAATTTAAACCACAACAGCAGAAATCAGTCGGCGTTTAAAAACCATCTCAGCTGTTTGAAGGTTTCCTGGAATATTCCTGTAACATCTGCAGAGGCGCTGCCTCCAGAGCCACTCACATGGTTAAATACTTAAAAATCTAACCCCTCAAACACAAAGCTGGGAGATCAGTGTTGATTCATCCGTCCACCACCACACACTGACACCACAGCATGCTCCATTAACATCACACACTTTCTGTTTTGGGCCTCACTTCAACCAGTCAACAGAAATCCCTGAAGAGGAGCAGCTTTAGAGGTTTAGCTCAGCAGGACAAAAGGATCTCCAGCATTTTAAACCGAACCGAAGCCACTTCGGTCAACATGAATACATTTTCCAACACAAAAGGTTAGAAAACACGCCTTTTAATCTTCAAAAACCCAAACTCTCCCTCCCCCTCCCGTCTGCAGCTCCGACATCACAGCGGTGCCTTAAAGGTTATATCGTAAATTTGACTTTCCTGCTGCACGCCCTGACCTGCTGTTAGCTCATCTCATTCAGCCGAAAAATGGGAACCATCAGAGCTGGCTGTGAGCTTTTCTGATGTGAAGGATGATATCTCCTCTACTTCTTTTCAGTTGCAATAAAAGAGAAAAAAAAAGCCTCCCACCCAACAAAAGAGGAGCGCTCCACATAAAGCACTTTGTCTGTCGGGTAATGGCCCTTAATGCTCATCTAAATATAGGATATTAGCTTTCTCTCCCTCCAGGGGATAAGGAGATTTTGTTTTGCAGCGGCGGCATCATGAAGCGCAGAGTGTTGCTGACTCAAACCACTATAATGACATGGTAATCCTCTCATTTAGCCGCTGACACACGACACATTTCTGACTCTGAAAACAGCAGGGGAGGTGAGAGGAGGAGGGAGGGAGGTTCGATTCCTGCACATAACGTCACCCTGCTGCAGGATTTCACAGAGCGAAGGAAGGTGTGCTTTTATTTGAACAACTATAAACTGTGGTTACAGCCTCAGTGAATTAACTGTGCACCAGCTTCTTCTTTAAATAACAGGAGACAGCAGGTGTCAGAAATCCTCTGAGAGAATTCTGCTTTTCAGACAAAGGTTTTCCAGTTCTTCTTTGGTCTGAACCTTCCACCACACTTCAATAACATGTTAACTGTTTTCTGACACATGAAGCCGTCGGACAATGAACAGACACTCAGTAAAGGTGATCTTCACTTTGTAACGCTGTTGCTTGTGTTGAACTTAATAATGATTTATGTATTGATTTAAATACTGAAATCCATTTCTTACTTATGTTACTGTCCTGATAGGACATCAGTATGAGCTGGTGGAGTTTTGTTTATTCAAAGGAAAAGTAGAATGAACAAAATCACAGGTTGTCAACTTCATATCGCCAACAACTAAATACTGAGGCAACATGACTACCTAAACTCCCCGGCACTTTATCAGAGTCAGTTTATATAACAGTGTGTGACCTGTACAGAGACATTGATCAAAAACACATTTTAGCCTGAACTTGACACAGGTCATTTAACAATCTGTTGTCATTTTCCTTTTTCACTCAGGACGACTCAAACTTAGTTGAAGCCTCCTCCTTTTCCCCGTCTGAAAATCTACATTTAAGGATTCCAGTTTTTCCCAGGAGGCTTTGGGAAATCACTATATATTCCCGTTTTAAATCTGTGCTGCAGAAATGCACCGTGAGCTCCTGATGTCGCTGCAGCGTGCCAGTCTAAATGCAAACTGTCAAAATACCCAGGAACCGGTGTCACCAGTAGCAACGTATTTATTGACCCTGCAGAATTAATTAAATCTGATTGTGATGAACCTGCTGAACTGTGAGCCAGGCAACAATGAGCGCACGTAATTAGTCATTTAGACTCACATTTGCATTTAATTACCTCAACATGCCTCTACATGTTCACAGTTCATTCATACTTATGAATAAAACAAGACTAAATACAGAAGCGACTGGGACGTTGAATGCAAGATGTCCACTGGTCTGAGTCATAACTGGTTTTCTAGACCTCTGCTGCTGCAGAGGAGCCAAAGATGGAGGGATGATGATGACGGAGAGGGAGGAGAGAATATGGGAGGAAGTACCGACAGGGAAGGAGGAAGAGCAGCAGCAGATGAACAAAGTAAAAGAGCTGATGTGAAGAGGAAGAATGAAAAGTTGAGTTTCCTGCTGTGTGATGGTTTTTATCTACGTTGTGGGAGAACAGAGTGAAACATTATCCAAAGCTCATCACTCAGCAGCAGAAGAAAAAGCAGAGGAATCTGTCTTGGTGGCACCGGCACCGAGACAGTTATCGACAACCAAAAGAGTTTCACGGCACATTATTCATCAGATATTTTAGAAAACAGCAGCGGGAGGTATCGACAGAGGAGAGAAGAAAAAACAACGAGCGAGGACGAGGAAAAGATTTCCAGAGATGTTAAACTGAAAGCTGTTTGTCTTTATTTTTTCCTTCTTTCGACTCCTCCAAGTTTTGATCTGTGTGAGTGATGGATTCTGCAAGGTCGAGATCTGCTCTGTTGACTGAGTAGTTTAAATTGATGAGTATTAGAGGGACGTTTCTTATGGACCACACGTGGAGGTGCTGCTGCTGATTGAAGATGCGTTTGAAGTTCAGTGTTTTAGCCCCAGATTCACAGCAGATGGACTGAATGTACTGATTTATTGATTGTGTTCCCACACACAGCTCCACACTGTACACCCACAGTGAAGATTAAACCCAAAGTACACATGAGAATTAAACTAGAGTCTGGTGGTTGAATACTGCAGCCTGGTCTCATTTCGGGTGCTGTCAGTGCACATGTTTTTTTAAACACCTGACCAAAACCAAGACGGTGGAAAATGACACGGAAAATTTACAGACATTGGCCCGATATTTGTATACAATCCCAGGAGACCACACTACAGGCCTTTTCACACTGAGGGCATTTTTTTCATGCAATTAATTTGCATGTAAATAATTGTTTTTTTTAACTGTTTTTGTTATGAATACTTTCACATAGAACGCAAATACTATGCGACGAAAAAGCTGTCAGGCTGTTTTGGGTCAAAGGATCCCATTAGTTGGTCCCCAGCCTCCTCAAATGCAGCGGTCGCTTCCCCAACAGGACCTCAAACTGTCCCACAAACATCCTAAAAAATATGTCTGCAACCGGCCTGCAACCTTTTTTGCGTAGTGTATTAAAAAGCCTTGCGTATCGCTAAAAATCACACACTCATCTCTAAGGCAGTAACGTCACTGTTGCTACAGTTACACCATTTTTGAGGCCTTGAAATGGAGGCGTTTGGAAACGCTGCTGGTCCTATTTTAGTCTGAAAACTTTTTTGTCTGGACGGACAGAAACAGAGACTTTTGTAAACAAAGTTCACCTCCTGATTGGTTCCTTTTGGCCTCGACTACCAGTGGATAGTGAATTACAAGCATTGCTGACGTTGGTGTTTTTGCTAGCAGCTGCTGTGCAGATAAATTCGTACATTTTACTGTTGTTGTATTTTCTAACTAAGCAACCGACTGCACAACCTACTTCCTGTTTACACCTACACATGAATGCCCAGTGTAGATGAATGGTTACGTCATATGTTTTCAGGTGTGTTGGAGCAGGTTATTCAGGAGCTAAAACACTCTTCTGGGTGTAGACTGTTTGTGTTTTAAAACAGAGTCAGGGCTGATTTTAGTAGAAATGATTCTGTAGTGGAGAGTTATAGTCACAGTTACACTAGTAAGATTAAAGTGATCCTTTGTTGACTGTAAGTCCCTTTATCTTTCATTTATTTGCATTTCAAAAAGTAAAAATGAATGAAACTCTTTTTTGAATTGAATTCAGATCATTTTTCCACAACTTGCTCTAAAAGACCTACAACCTTTCATCAACTCATTTTGTAGAAAAATAGAAAAGGAAAGAAAAGATATCATTGAAACTAAAACTTCTTCTGCATTTTGCCCTGTGATGAACTGTGCCATTTAAATCTGAGAGGTGAACTGAACTTGTTTGATCATTGAATAAACCAGAAACACTTCAAAAAAACCTCTTCATGTTGCTGTCATTGTTCGCTCAGTTACAGTGTGCTAATCAAATTAAGTGATCCTCTCTTCACTGTGAAGTCCCCACCTGTGGACTTGAAAGGTAGCAAAGAAATTAAACAATCAAAGACTAAAACGTTCTGTCCTTTCCACACAACACGTAGCTTTTAGTGAAACGTCGTCAGACCACTCCGACATGAATCACTGCTGTGTGTGAGGCTGACGGCCTCCGTCTTCACACAGTCGTCAGGTTTTAGCCAGCAGGTGAATTTCACCCTAATTTGCATAAAGTTCGACATTTTCAACTTTCAACCCCGTCCTTTTATCCCAATGCTGGTCAGCCCGACACCGTCAGAAATCCCACAATGCCTTGCCAAGCCACTCACTTATATTCCATAGAAAATGAATGGATAAACTTTTTAACCACTTTGAGTGGGTCTTTATCCACATGTGAGGAAATGCAGCTCAGTTGCTGCCATGATAACTTTCCAGAGCTTTTGACATCTGATAAACTTTTACCACTACGTCGTTTTAATGCAGGGTTGTTTTCAGTCTGAATCCCCACTAAAATCTGATGTGAATCAAAATTACTTCATGTTGGTGTTTCAAAATAAAAGCCTGTTTTATAAACTAAAGAACACAAAATTCATGAAAGAATCTTAATATTTTTTAGAAATTTAACTGATGTAAAAATAGACTTTATTCTGGGTTTTCCAAGAGGAACAAGTGTTGGTTTTGTATCAGCAGATTAAAACAGAAGGCTCTTACTAAAATATGAACAAATATAACTGTGCAAATTTGGAATAAAGGTCTGGTCTTTTTTGAGTTGATAGTAAAAATCTTGTAGTAAACATCCTCTTTATTATTCAAGAACTTGTGTTTGTCTACAAATAGAGGAAAGGAAAAGAAGATCTTAAATGTCAGGGGTTGTTGTTCCACCTCAGCAGGAGAAAAATGCTGACTTCATAACTTTGTGTACATTCACTTGTGTCCGGTGTGCCATTGCAGTACATTAAGCCGAACTGAAAACCCCTCCTCCCGTTCCCAGCATCACATCCAATAATCGGCAGTCGTCAGCGTGAGACAAACACACAGAGGAGACACCGAAAAAACACTCCGAACCACTTCAAATGTCAAGTGGAATAAAATCCTACAAACCTGCTGACATTTGTCTCGGCGCGACTCGAGCTGAGATCTGTAATTGAGCGTCAACACAACAAACTCAAATGCCTGCATCTGAAGTGTCCCCGTAAACCACGACAGAGTCAGGGTCCTCAGAGGGTAAAGACCAGCACGCGTGTTAATACAGAAATGGATTCCTGGTTGTGTAAATGACAGAGGAGGTTTCATTCGCTGTCAGAGTAAATGATTGTCAGGTCATTTAAATAGAAGCAGGACAGCCCGTGAGGGGACAGGATGGACATGATGAATAGGTGATGAAAGGATGGAGAGATGAATGAAAAGCAGAGAAAGGTAAGACGGAGAGAAAACGTTAGGTGTTTCATTTCTTGACTTTATTGTGATTATTTCTTCCAGATCATGCAGGAGACAGAAGAACCTTTGCGGCAGGAAGTGAAGGAGAAAGATTAAAAAGAAGGGGTGAGAACAGATGGATGGACAGAGTGATAGATGAGTGGATGCATGGAGGGCAGCTGCAGCAGTGTGAAGGTGACAGATTGACCCCTGGGTCTCCTCTGCACCCGAGAGAGTCGGACCACCGGGGTGAAAGCTCCGGAGGCGAGCCAGCGGGGAAAACAACAAACTCCACCGTCAGCAAATACAGACGAAGAGGAGGAGGAGGAGGATGAATGAAGAACAAGGAGAGAGGTAGAGAGAGGGTCAATTAGAGAGGGAGAGGAGAGAGATGTGTGGAGGTGTGGATGGATTTATTGTAAGTGAGAGAGGAGGGGGAGGCGAGGACGAAATGAGTGTGATTGAGAGAGGAAGGTGAGAGGAGAGGAGAAGAGGGAGAATGACCGGAAGGAAGGAAATAAGAGAGGAGAGGAGACACGGAGAGCAGGATGGAAAATGAATGAATCAAACGGAATGAACATTTCTTTCATTGAATTTTATGTTACAATAGTTTGAGAGCAGATATTCCACTAACACTCATCTGAGCATAAAATTTAATAACAGCAGAGACAGGCTTTAAGATCCAAAAACTACTGAACAAAAGCCAGAAGCTTTAAAGGATCATTCCAGTTTATTACGGCGAGGGTCTGTTTTTGTAGCCTGATCGTCAGACTGCTCGTGATGTTCTCAGGTAAGTACAGAGTTGTTATGATAGAAATGGTTGTAATAAACTGGGATTAACCTTTACCTTTGCTTTTTTCCTCAGTTTTGGCCGTGAAAACAAGACTTTCCAGAAAGGTCTGCGGTGTTTGTATATGTGAGAACGCTGGGTTAGCGTTGTTGTAAGTTTGGGGAAAATAAAGCGCTGTTGGTGACCAAACACATGGTGGCAGTAGTGTAGCATTTCATGTCTGTTCTCCAAACATGCCTAGTATTGGCTTTTTCCTGTGGATGAATTTAATTGCAGAGACAAGCTTTTAGCCGGCTAAACGTCAACATAGCCAAAGTTTAATATATACTGAATACTGTTGCAGGGCCAGGCTTGTTAAGACGAATGTCTGTGTCTGACTGAGCAACAGAGTTACAGAGTCGCTGGTCGGCCAGCTTTTGGACTTTTCCTTTTGGCCGTCACTTGGTCAAAATGATTTATAACAGTTTCTATTACGTCACCAGCATGTGAGACTTGTGATATCAGGTGTTTACAGAGTTCACTATCGCAGGAATGCAAACAGCTACAACAGAAAACCCAAGGAACATTTTCTAGGTTTTTACCTAGCCTTGACTATTAAACTCATTACCAAGGTCTTTATTAGACATTATTACACCATTTAATGGTGTCTTAGTGTTTTAGGTGAGCTTGTGTGTCCTGATCCAGAAACAAGGATCAGTTTAATGTTATTCTATATTTTTCCTACAGTCAGTAAATCCTCTCTCAACTCTGTCTGGCTTCAGATTAATCCACATTTGGTGATCCAGTGATCCAGTGAGTACTGGGGCTTGAAGGACTGTGTATATGTCAAATTTGGACAACAATAACAATATCAAGTCTTGTTATTAGGGTACAGTCATTGCTGTTTTGTTCTTTTCCATGGGATTTATTCATATTAAGAAATATAAAGAGAATCTGAGCTCTCATCTGACTTTTAGTTTCACAGCAGCTGAGACTCATTTATGAATGGATTTCACTTTGGAATTAAATTCTTACATAATTCTGTCTTGATCAAGACTCATCTCAGCTCTCTGTGGCGTCATCTTTCATTTCGTGGAGAGCACATGCTCCATTGTCAAAGGCTGACCTTCACCAAACAATATAAAGAGACAGAGGCTGATAGAGTGATGCAGAGGGAGAGAGAGCGATTTGGGGGGAGGGCAGTAGTGAAAGCAAGAGAAAAGAGAACTAGAGTGATAGACAAAAGAAAAAAGAGACATTATCCAAAGCCGACACAGACGGAGTCGTGTGGATGAAACAAACGATCCAGCGAAGATATGACTTCATCGTCTCCATACAAACGACTGAAAATGTGGAAAAGGAGCTCAGAGTGATTGAGCTCTGAACAAAGCCTGTATTATCACCACAACAGCTGTGTTTATCTCTGTAGAAGCTCAGTGAACAAGGAGGGAGATAGAAAGTGAGTGTTTTGAGGTGAAGTATGCATTGTTTCATAAATCCTCAATGAGAACGCTTTATCTTTAATAACTGCAGATACGAGATACAAACAAAAACAATAAAAAGGAAGAGGTTTTCTTTGACACTCAAATCTGCTTTAAATCTTATTTTTAGAGCAAGAATGTTCAGTTCACTATTGTGTGAAGCTGCACAAATCAGTATTTTTATATTGATAAAAACAAGTCAAACTGCTCTTTCATGTGAGAAGAGCTGCTCACGGTGACAAACCCTGAGAGAGCTATGACCAACTCTGCAGTTCTTAACTTCTTTTAGCTCAAATATTTGGTAACATGACCAGCTGGTGAACACTGTGGAGCATTCAGCAGCTACAGATCCAGATATTCCATCAGGAGGTGGTGGAGACCAAACCCAGAGCAAAAATGTCCCAGAGTTCTGTGAGTATGTTAGGTTGTTGGACGTTCTTCTGCCAGCCTAAATAATCAGTTTAAACATATCAGTGTTGGTGCATGGTTTAACCAATTTACCATAAATACTAATTGTTCCTTTCTGTGTAATTGCATCAATGAAAATGAAACAAATTACAAGCCTTAAGAAGTCACCAACAGGGACGATGATTTACCATCTTAATGTCACTTAGACTCTGTGTTTTCTCTGTTCAGTATCTTCAAAAGGATGTAACAACAGAGTTAAAGTTAAGGACTGATGATGGTTACTGAACATGGGGTACCCTGACGGCCTAAAGGTTAAAGTGAAGCACGTAACTGATTTCAGCCGAGGAACTTTGTTGAAAAGCATTCCTCTGTTTCCATATGTTCCCTGTCAATGATGCAACACATGCATCTACTACCAACAAAGCCTTATTTCCTACTTTGCTGCATACAGGCCACAGTGTTTCCTGAACACTGGCACTGGATGTAAACCAAACTCATTTATAGTTTGACAAAAACAAAACGAACAGAGAATCGTCTTTCAGCTCTTTGCAAAGTCGAATCTCATTTCATACTCAAATGAATAAAAACTGCTGCCTGACTGGAAGGGAAGAAAGAAAGAAGAAATCTTCAGAAGAATCTGTCAAACGTTATCTTTTGAAAAGACAGATTTCAAGGTTATGTTTGTCAAAGTACTCCAGGTGTTCACAGCTACCTGACAACTGTTGTGAGAGTTACTGTGCTAGCTGTTCATAGATACTCAGGCTTTGTTCAGACTGCAAGCAAATCCAAATTATTCCTCAGACCAGATCTCCAGGACAGATGGTATTTGCAGGTGATCAGATTGGACTTGTGTATCCAGACATCACCAGCCTATCTGCAGGGGTTGCTGTGTAAATGAAATGGGTGAAGCTACGCTGGTGATGCGACTTTCTGACATGCAAGCATGAGAAGTGACGGTCCATCATCTCGGTGTCCAAACAATCGCACTGTCAAGTTCTCGTCCTCCGTGGCATCAAAAAACTTTACTCTCTGATAGAGCTAGCAGCATGGATATGGATATGACGTCGTCATTGTCCAAGTGCCACAAAAGACATAACAAATTCCACAAAAATGGGGACAGTGTGGATGAAATGTTCTCAGGTTGTTGACTTACTTCTTCCGTCAACATAACAGATATTAACTGCCACCACAGCTTTGTGTAGAGTGAAAATGCTCAGCTGGATGGATATGTCATACACTCCTGATTGATCACAGCAAAAGATCCACATCAGCCAATGTGAACACGATGTGAGGCCGAATATTGGAGTGAAAATGAGACGGTAGTTCAGGCTGATTATCGTGCTGGTACAGAACTTGGATGAATGTACTTGGTAAGTTTCCACCACTGCAGCAGACGGAGAGAGACGGTTGGCAGAGGACAGACAGAATGAAAAAGAGAGATTAGAGACAGAGAAGAGTAAGAGAAAATAAAACACAGAGCACAGGCGAGTGAAGAGGAGGAAGATGAGAAAAAGAAGAGCAGAGCGATGAACAGAAGGTTTGTCTCCTGTGGGATTGTTCACACCTCCAACAGTCTGAGGTTCGCTCTCCTCTGTGACTTCAGCTCCTCTACAGGCTAACACCAACAGAGAGGAGAAGTAAACCTCTGGAGGAGCGTCTGCAGAGATAAAACACAGGAAACACCGAATGCCCTGACAGGTCTCACACTGCGGAGGAGGAGAGCGCTGCCAGAATAAGTTTATTTTTATATTTGTTGGTTCAGGCTCAAAAATGTGAGGATTTCCTGTTCTCTCACAGATTCATTGTCAGTGGAAGACTTATTATTATATCTTGTCATTATTATTATTATATATTATAACCCTTTCTCCAAACAAGAAGGTTGATATTACCTCTTTCTGCAGCAGTGGTTTTGAGCTTATTTCCACCTGATTTCACCACAGTTTAATGCTTAATAACTCCTCATGTCAACATCAAAGAACCATGGTTAATGGCTTAAATTCAGGAAGACGTTTATGCTATTAAACATATAAAGATAAATGACTGTACTAATTTATCCCCATGAAAATATGAATCCTTTTCTTGGAAAATAAACCACACTGAATTTTTATGTTTGTTAATTGGCAAATCAACAAAATCTGAATTATAACACTTTTTCAATTTTACATTTCCTGTTTTCCACACTTCTTGTCCACAATTGTACCAAACTCCAGGCTGATATGTAAAAGTACCAAGGCTGTGGCTGTTTGTTTTTTAACAGATAATCTTTTGGAGCTAATGACAAACATTTAAAACTACAAACAACCACAAAATAAGGGAATTACAAGTTAGTATAGAAGATGAAGGGATGTGTTTGTGTCTATCCTAAAATCACCAAAAACAACATGAAGCACATCACTGAAATTAGAATTTAATTGTGTTTTTATTGTATAATTTAAATAAAAATGTAATTAACTGCCTTAAATACAGTGCTTCTTCAATGTATGACTTAATTAATGGCTCACTCCAGTGTAATTATTAAAGCTATTCACCTTACTAATGGAAAACAGGCTTTAATTTTCAATAGTCGTCTAGTTGTTGTAGTTGACAGTGCTTTAGGATTAATTGTTTTCCTGTGTGACACACAAACACACTAATCTGAGCAACACAATTCTTCTGATTCTAACTGCGCAGAAAAAAGAGATTGTTAACAAATGGAAAATGAGTTCTCTGATGCTGCTTGATCAGCTCAGATAAAAACTAGAACATATGCTTTGCTTCCATCAGTAGAACCAACGAGGCTTTAATTCCAGCAGGAACCCAGATGATTTGACTGCCAACACGCTCACTGGTGACTGGATGTAACGCCAAGCTGCTTTCATTTGTTTCAGATAGTGTTTGGACTGAAACGCTGCACAAAGCAGACTGATGAGAGAAAACTGTTTCAAAAACTGCTCCGGCTTTTCATTGTTTCTTTGGAGGCTTCGTGATTTGGAAATGTTATTTGGATTACAGACCCTCTGATACAGCCGAGCCATTTGTCTCTAACACTGTATGTTCTCTGTTTAAAAGAAGGTCAACTTAAATCATAAACATGTGACAAAGGTCAAAACAACACTAGTTTTGTGTTGAAGGATCACAGAAAACTAAAGTCCTGGTCTCATAGACTCTGTCTTCTGAGTGGAATACAGTTTATGTTTTGCTGGTTTGGGGTGATGACTCTTTTAATAATTTTACCCTAAATTTAAGATAAAAACAATAACGCCATGGCACCAGAGGAGTATAAACACACAGTCACAAGGAAAGAATCTGTGGTATAAATACTGTCTTTTTACTAAGCTGTCTGAACCTGCTGTCCAAGTAGTGACACATCTAGCCAGCTTGGAGAGCTATTAGACCAAGTCATGCTAGCATTTTGCTAGCTGGATAGCATGTTAGCAGTTAGCAGGGAAGCTACAGTGGTTCAGCTAACGTGTAAATCGCCAATATGTCACCAAAGTCCAGAAGATGAAGGGAAAAAAGCCCCAAATATAAAAAGCAAAGTAGTGAGAGGTACACTTCTCTGAACGGGAGGAAACTGAAAAATGGATGTTGAGTAAGTTAGCAAAGTGAAACATCTTTTATAGAACTGGTGTCTGGTATAATTTTGATGTTTTGTTGGGTGCATTAGTACAGTGTGCACATTTGTGTGCTGTCTTTTCATTTATCAAATAAAGTCAATCAACCAGCCTTTAGTTTGGCACCTCACCGGGGACCAATTTGTCCAGCAGTCATACCTCCAGGTCTGAGACTGCGGTACATTGAACAACAGATCGACAGTGCTGTTAGAAATGTGGGCTTTGTACCGAACTGTGACTGCTCTTTTATCTGAGCCTGAAGGCAAAACTCTCAATTTCCCAGTCGATCGGCTTTCCAAGCTTCATCTACAGTCATGAGCTCTTGGTAGTGACAGAAATAGAGTTTGTGCGAACAAGAGGCCAAAACGAGTTTCCTGTAAACTCTATCCGGACTCAGCCTTTGAGAAACTGTGGGGAGCCCAAACATCTGGAGGAGGATCAGAGTAGATCTGCTGCTCCTTCATGCTGAAAAAGGCAAGTTGAGGTGGACATCAGATGATCTGGATGCCCCCTGGACACCTCCCTTCCAACTGGGAGGAGACTCCAGGGTAGACCTCAAACAAACTGGACAGGATCCTCCAGAAGCAGCTGGAAAAGAAGCAGGTCTGAGCTACCCAGCGTGGTCTGCTGCCACGGTAACCTGGACTCAGGTAAATGGCAGAAATTGGATGGATTATTTCCTCCATGTCTTTGGTTGCAGCCTGTGTTTCAGACTTGTCTTCTCTGCACCATTGTGTCAGATTTTATTTCAGACTCAGTGTAGCATTAAAATGCTGATCATGTACTGACAGATTCATTAGCTGTCTCATAAATATTGATTTACTGTCTATTAACCATTAATAAATCCCTAAATAAATATTGAATTAATGTAAGGTTAAACAAGACACCATCTCAGCATGCATCATCCTCTCTCCATCCATCCATCCCTCTGTCTGTGTCTCTCCCTTGCAGCAGTGTCATCTTTCCTTTTTCAGTCGCCATCTGCCTTTTTCTAACCCAGAAATGATGAAGTGATTGACAGTTCGCCTTCCTTTCCCCTTCGGCCTGTCTGACCTCCGCCGACCTGTCACCAGGACGAAGCTCGGAGTCGTAAAAAAGGCCAGCGAGCCGGGCAGGACGTTAATCAGACTGGTGCTAAAATTAAAACATGACTCTGTGCTCCGTCGCTGACAGAATCTTCCCCATCTCTCTGCGAGGTGTTGAACGCTGGCAGGAGACCGAACGGCTGAAACCTTTCCTTCCTGTCTGTCACTGTCACTCTCTGTCACAGTCTGAGCTTCTGTTTATCTGCCTATGAGCTTGTTTCCTTCTTTATGCTCTTGCTATTGATCTGACCTGGCTCTCAGTCTGTCTCTTTCTTCCCTCCTTTCTTTCCACCGCCTGAAAAATCTGCCGTCCGCTCACATTAACAGTTAAAGTTGTGTGATGAAGACGTTTCTCGACGTGGAGCCCAGAGGTAACAGCCTGAACTCTGAAGACTGGAGCGCGCAGGGAAACGTTAGCGTGACGGTGCATTTGAGTTTCTACTCTGCTGCCGGGGAAGCTGTGGTCCTCTGAGTTTCCTCCTGCCCCTCTGCCTCCTCCTCCTCCTCCTCCTGCACTGCTTTGTTTCCGTAGCAACACATCCTCGACACTCGCTCTGTGGATGTGACTGGCGACCGACACTGAGGGACGTGCCGGGCTTTCTGGGTTGCTAACAAACCGCAGCCATGACTCAAATGTTCAGCTGGAGGTGAGGTTATTTAGACTTTCCTAAAAATATATTTTCACTATAGTTAACTGCATGTGGGTCAGTCATGTTTACCCATGATGCCTTTTAAAGATGAACGCAAAAGAGATAGGAATGATAAAAGATTAAATTATTTTACTAAATCAGATAAATCTACCTTAGGGTCACGGGGCTTCACGCTGTCGGGAGAGCCCCTATTGGAGGAAAGCAAGAACATGTCAGATTTATGACCAATCAAGACTCAGCTATGCAATATTTATTGCAAGATTGTCCAATTTCACAAGGAATTAAAGAAAATGTGGTGATGTTCACCAAGTAAAACCTCACTGATGATAAAAACACAGTTCATGTTGTTGAGAATCTTATTTCACTGAAATGATCTTTAGCTTGGCTCATTTCATCACTGTTTTCCCTCATATTGTTAACGCTATAAAAATTTAATTAGTTTTGGTTTCCTGACCATAATCAAACTAGAAAATGTGTGTACACACACGTCAAACCACTTAACTACAAGGAGGTTTTTTTTTAGTCCATTTCATGTCACTTTATTCATTCTTTTGAATATTCTGTCTGAATCACTGAACCAAATGGAGGCACTGAGTGGTGATTCAGACGTCTTAAAGCAGGATAGAGCATGACCATAACATTTAGAGAAGCACTTAACTCAAGAACAGCTGAGAATGAGCAACAAGTGCTGCTGAAAAATAATCAAAAACTAAAGAGAGAGAGCACGCTGTTATCAGATTGGAAAGTCTAAGCACACTTACACCAGGATATGTGAGGTGGAGGAGAAAGAAATAGAAAGAAGTAGAAAACAACCAAACCAACATTTTTCTAGAATCGATTATAGAATAGCTTTTAATTTGAAATCACATTAAGTCTTCAATGGCCAAAGCTTAGATCTTGGTCAGAACAGTTTAATCTACATCAGGACACTGTTCAGGAGAAACTTCAGCAGTGCAGCCCGTGGAGGACATTTTGATCAATTTGTAAAGGTCCGTCGAAGGTTTCCAGACATCTAACCGCAGGAGCTACAGTAGAGAACCTGACAGGGAAATGACTGGATGCATTGTAGTTTTTGAATTACAATGTAAATACCTTATTTATTATTATTTGGTGCAGAGAGGACTTTTATTTAAATAATAAAGGACTGTTTGTAGAAGAAACATGCTCTGTGATAGACTGGTGATCTGTCCGGGGTGTACCCCACCTTCCATCCAACGTCAGCTGGGATAGGCTCCAGCCCCCTTAAGGATAAATGGTATAGATAGTGGATGGATGGATGTTCTAGTATAGCTGTACTTGTTTCCTGCCTTTGGAAGTCCATACAGATGGTGGATGTAATGCAGCTGCTTGAGTAAAGCTGTTAGCTGCACAGTGAAATGTCAGCAAAGGTTACTAAGGTTCAGAATCGAATATAAAAGTTCCATTTAGGATAATAAGACAGGAAATGTGGCCCAGTGTGGCTTTAAAATCTGCCTGCTGGATCACAACAACAAACACCTTCCTCCCCCTCCTCCCCCCTCAATCCTCCCCCCTCCTTGTCTCTGTATTTCATTCCCTGTCTAGTTAACTCGGCTGAAGGAGGAATATTAAGATGGATGGACGAGCCGGACAGAAAGCAGTGGGTACATGGAGGAAGGGAAATGAAGAGTGATGGAGGAGTGGACGATGTCATTTCTGCACACACAGGCAGCAAAGTCAAATCACAATCTGTTCCTTTACAGAGAACAAGTCGAGAGAGGAAAGTGTCTGAAATACGACGCAGTAATCGACCAAACTGACGTGTGGAGTGACTGAGTGACAAACGGCACGACGTTTAAAACAAATGACGGAGGGTTTTTGCAGAGCAGCAGGTAACTAACTGGTGTCTCTGGATTTCTTTAACTATGAATGATGAAAAGTGAAGAATCGACCACTTCAGTGGTTCAGAAGTGTTGAGTGACGGACCTGAGGTGATTAAGTTTTATCACTTTTGATGAAGATGAATTAACGAGATGAAAGAGTTGCTGCTGACGGGGGAAGAATCTCAGATATTTTACAACCACACTGACTGACACAAGATCTAGCTTTTAGCTCTTTGCTCACAATTTGAGTTTATATTCTTGTCACTGAATCTTGTTATACCAGAAAAAAAAAAAAGGTTGCTGGCGGGGCGGAGTCGGGTGGAAGCGAGTGGAGGTTCGGCGAGCAGACTGAGCTGTGTGACACTGTGATCACGCCGTGTTAGCAGGCTGCGTTAGCATCCTCTGCTGCTCCGCTGTCGGACATTAAATATTTACAGGCAGCGCTAATTAGAGGAGGCACTGAGGATCAACACACACACACACACACACACACAAAGATGTAAAGTAAACTTAAGCTAACCATTCATGCTCATACTTGCATTTGCACAAAGTATAAATCTGTACTTTTAGCTCTCTTGCACACACACACACACACACCTCCTCCCTACCGACCTTTAGAGAAGCTGTGGATGGAAATCCTCTTAATTACTCACACACACACACACTCTTCCTCTCTGTCCACTGAGGCTCTGAATTATTCCTGTTTGATGAGGAGAGCAGACAGCTGCTGAACTTTATCACTGCTGGTGAAATAGTCGATTAATGGTGGTAATATGTGAATCATAATAATGCAAAGTATATCAAGTATTACAGTATTACACTTCCTGTCCATTCATTAGAGACTAAAGAAGCATGTTTTCAAGCTGCAGCATCCAGACTGAAACCACTACAGTCGCTCTGCTGAGTGCGGTGTCGCTGGGCTTTGCCCTCCCATAATGCAACACATGACAGACATAGAGAAGCCACTCATACAGTATGAGTACACTGTCAAAATAAGTACACAGGAGACTGCCCACATCAAATGCTTTGAGCAATATGTATTTTACCTTAAACTCTCAGCTTCAGAATCACTGTGATGGTTCACCTGTTGTGTCTCTGTGTAACTGTGGTTCTTCAGGTTCGATCTCCCTCTAACTGAGTGATAGTCAGCAGCTTAAACTGCTGGAATCAGACCCAGAGAGTTCAGAGCGATGCTGAACTGTAGATCAGTTAAAAAGACTGAGACGTCATTAAAAACCAGCGTTCATCTCTGATATCCAGGAAACTGATGCAAAGATCATGAGTTAGAAACAGAGTTTGGTGCATTTGTTACAGCCACAGCACTTCCTGCTGCAGAAGCCGGGGATCATGGGTAATATACACCATTAGGTCGTGGGACTACACAGTCTGAGCTCTGGACATCAGACTGATAAACTTGGTCTTAACCATGACCTCCGTCTTTCTCCAACTTTAACCAGCTGTGATGTTGTTTGGATTAATTCCCTATAAATCAAACCTGTTATTTATTAAAGGCTTAAAGATTTGGACACAGTTTGGACAGACTTGTTGTTGTTGTGCAGCAGACAACAGATTTATCAGCATTTTAAGATGCATTCAGTCTAAACAGGAGGCTAATTTTCACCTCACGTCACTGCTCATGTGTTGAGTATGTAACAAGAACTCCTGTTGTTTCCTCCTTTGTCGTCCACTCACTGTGCGTTACTCAGCTTCAGGATAAGTGCACATTTCTCTTCTTTACTGAATATCCTCACATTTTCCTGCTACATTATGGTGACTTTGTATGAAAGCCCCCTGCCTATCTATTTCCTGCTCTGTTCAGTTAGTGATTCAGTTATTGTGGAGGACTTTCAGTTGTTACTCACCTCCATTTATTAGCATATAGCTGGTGCTGATTTTCCATCTAGAGGGAGGGAGTATTTCCTGACAATTATGGTTAAAAAAAAGGTGAAAAAATGTATATCTACATTTCAGTGAGAGCTTAATAATATACTGTGTATAGCGTACACACTGTATAGAAAAGGTTACAGTCATTATGTGCACAGGAGTTATAATACACTGAGCTGTCAGCACAGTTACAGTGAAAAAGAGAAGTGGAGGAGGGGGGAGGACGTGTCAGCCAAAAGTGGTGGTGCTAACACTAATGCTTAAAGACGGGAAAGAGACGGAGGAAAAAAAGAGACGTGTCAATCGGAACATCCTCCGTTAATCACATGTGTCAGTAAAGACGAAGGCTGCCATTTTCCCCACACGTCACCGCGCTGGGTAAAAACTGTCTCCAGAAGTGGCAGCTCCGATGGGAATGCGATGATTACTGTTCTCTGTGTTTGATTGCCACTCGCTCCGGAGTCGGCTGGTGATGGAGAGTCCAACTCTCATCTGCTAACAGACGCAGAATAACCCTTCAATTAACCCTTAATGAACAAACCCCAAAGTCACAAACAGTGGAGATTCTTAATCCAGATGTGACAGTTGAAGAAGTCGCAGCTGTCTGTTGCTGAACTGTATCTGAACTTTCTGCTCCACTGGGGATTAAAAACCTTTGAGTCTTTCTGTAGCTGCCAGACGTGGAGAGGAGCTGTCGAAGGAGCTGACTGCTGGAAACCACCTGTGTTTTGTGCCATAAAGTAATTTGGCTCTGCTGCAAAGGTGCAACTTTCTGAGAACCAGCTCCTTAAAGCCGAACTGAAATTTGAATTCACTTTTTGTAGAAGGAAATATAAACTGTCATGACACTTTTTCCATTTTTCAAAAGAGGATCAAACTGATTTCGGACATGTTTGTGGAAAATGTCGGCGCTTCAAGCCTCTGGACCGTCACGATTCTGATCAAATTTTACATTACATTACAATATGCAACGATCAGCCATAACATTATGACCACTGGTGGATGAAGTGAATAACGTTGATCATCTTGAGCAGTTTTTGTGGTGTGGTGGGAACATTATCCTGCTGGGGGAGGCCCCTGACACTGGGGAGTGTTGTTGCCATTGGAGGGGTGTGTGCTTGGTTTGTGACAATATTTAGGTGGGTGGTACGAGACAAAGTAACGTCCAGATGAATGTCAGGACCAAAGGTTCCTCAGCAGAACACTGTGTTATAACGAGATGATCAATGTTATTCACCAGACAATAACTTTGCCACAAATTTTCATTCAGTGGACGAACTCTCAAGAAAACTTTGTGGAAGTTGTTTCTCAGTGTGTTTGCACTGGGATGAGCTGAAACTAACAGCTGCCTGTTTGTTATCTGAGCGGCAGAGATGGAGTTGACAGTGTTGCTGACGGTGTTGTTTCCTGTGCTCAGGTGGGAAAGATGCAGGACACTCACACAGGAATGAAGAGTTTGACAATGAGTTGGAGAAAAACTTTAAACTGTGTTGAGGTTTAGGAATCCAGTTATTCCCCTGTCGTTCTGAAGTTTTATGCAAACTGCAGTATTATTGTTTAAAAATCAAATCATCAGTTTCAGTTTTTTTCTTCTAGCTTCTTCCTTTCTTCATTTTTAATCTCCGTCATGTTCCTCCTGCTTTACATCACATTGTTTTCATCACTTCATCTTCCCTCTGAATGAACTTTTCAACAAACCCATAAATACTCTGCTTTAAAAGCCTCCTCTTCATCTCCCCTCACTGCTGCTGCTGCTGCTGCCGCCGCTAATCTGCCCTCGCTGCAGCTCAGACATTAATAACTTTGGAATAAAAAATTACAGAGGTGAATTGGCAAACGTTTAAGTGAAGAGGCTAAAAGAAAAAAAAAATCCAAAATGCTCAGACTCCCACACGTTCTGATAAAGTCCCAGCTTCTGCTTTCTCTCCTGGTGTAATTATCCAAACCAGTCAGATATCACGCCGCTAAATGCCAACTCTCTTATTAATCACCCGTACACACACATCATTTAGCCTGCACACACACACACACAGTGTTACCTCATGATGAAGCAGTTGTAGAAGCCAAACTTGGTATTAAATGTAAAAATCCCCCAATTACACATTTTCTATCCTTCTCCTCCTCTCCTTTTACATCCCTCCATCTCTCACTTCAATTCAAACATCCCCATGGTAAGATTTTCATTCACGTTGCCATAGTTTCAAAACAACAAAATTAATATGGCCAAGAATCCACCTGATAGGAAATACAGTACTTTTTCTTCCCACTCCTCTCTCTCTCTCCCTGTCCATTTCAACCTGGCTCGCCCACTACATTTCCCTCCATTATGAAATGACCCATTAAGGGGAATCAATCTCTTTGATGTGGTTTGCCTCATCGTGCTGCTGCGACACCAGCTGAGCAGTAATACCTGAGAGGACGGTCATTAAGGGGATTATG
This sequence comes from Lates japonicus, assembly GCA_033238685.1. Classification (NCBI taxonomy): domain Eukaryota; kingdom Metazoa; phylum Chordata; class Actinopteri; family Centropomidae; genus Lates; species Lates japonicus. The sequence continues at coordinate 9,161,183 of BRZM01000037.1, read as the reverse complement.
GATACAACAGGAGGCCGCGCCGCAACACTCAAAAAGCCATAATGACGGAGCGCGCCGTCCCCAAGGGCTTCGTGACTTCAGCACCACGGTTAATGACGCGGTGTGACGGAGACGTGGATCACAGGCGGGTTTATTTGTCGTCTATAACAAACATAATAATAAATGGTCGTCCACCAGTCACAAGGATGGAGGTTTGATCTCCTGCTCCTCTTGTCTACATGTGGAAGTAAAACACTGAAGTTTCTACAGAGGAGCTACATGAAATAAAATCACTTCTCTCTCTGTCAATAGACAGATGTAAAGAAGTCTGGTAGCTTGCTAATCGGTGGCTGCGTTCTTGGAGCCAATCAGAGTGTTGCAGGCCAGACCCTTACATCTACATGTTCCTTAACACGGCAGATGTCAACTACAAACTGCAACATCTGTGTCGAAAATAACACTGGCAGAATGGATACAACACAATGCCACCTGTCGCAGGTGAAATCAAAAAAGCAATTCAGTCCGATTACTGGGCTAAGCTTTCAGCACAGCTTACACAACAAGTAGAGCTAGAGGTTCCTTACTGAGCTTTCCCTCCTTAGTCAACAAAGGTCTAAAAGAAACTAAAAAGTCCTAAAGAGAAATATCTGGAAGTTATTTTCTTATGTGCAGGAAGAAAGACTCTTGTGCTCTATGGACGCCAAAATCCAAATGCCTGAAACCTTTTCTGGTGTATGAGCTCAGTGAGTAACTTTAACTGGACATGAAAATCTACCAAAGAGCTGAGGACCTCCATCATGGCTGCCATAAGGTGTACGTCATCACCTGGAAGCCTTTCATTGACCTCAGTGAGGTGCACTACTTGTCTTTTTCACAAAATACAGTATCTCTCTGTCTGTTCCTGACACACAAACACATTTATTCCTATCCCCTACATAACTGCAGAGTTGTGTAAAATGTGAGGCTGTAAAAACATCCTCTCTCTCTTTCTCTTCTTGTTTTGGTGACTCGACAAACAGACAGGAACTCCTTGAAAGAAGGATGCATAAATTACCTATTTGCTTCTCCTCTGTCTTCCTCTCTCTGCATGTCTCCCCTGACACTGTGTAATCTTTTCTGTTGGCTCTATACACAGGAGAGTTACGTACCAGCTCCTCAATATGTTGTAGGAAGCGGCGGGGAGGGTGGAGGCAGCGCAGCAGGTAATGAAAGACAGATTCATCAGAATAAAGAGGTTGAGAGTTCAGGAGAGAGAGGGAGGTATGGACCCGCAGAGAGATTTATTGGGGACGTGAAGGAGAAAAGAACCGTTAGATTGAGTGGAAAAAAGCCAGAGAAAGAGAAGATGTAGAGGTGAGTCAGACAGAAAAGCAGATTTCCTGATGTTCTGACTGAGTCTGACTGGATTTAAATGAACTACAGCAGTATTTGTTTCTTGTCACTGACCTGTTTGACCCGCCAACGGCTGAGACAAAGGACGGCGAGTCTGGTCCAAAACAAAACATCCAGACTATTTGTTGGACAAATAAAAACCTGAAGTCAAGGTGCACTTGGTGGTTTTTTCCAACCTCGTCTAAAGGTCTTTGTGAGAAGTGAAAGCTTCAGAAAACAAGAAGCATGTTTGCTTTAGAAAGTGAAAGGCTTCTTCATTTTCTCATACACAATGGTAGGTGACACACAGTTGGAGCTCTTCAAGTCATGGATGAATATCAGTCTCACCTGGTTAAATCATCAGTTTAAATATCTGGTTTCCTGATGAAAAGATGGAGGTACAAGTTTGTGAACATAAAAACTAATGAAGACACGTTAACTATGACCCCCAAGGTGCATTTCCCAACAGTGAGCTTAAAATTCTGTTATATGATCCACTAAATTCACATTAGCGTCAGGTTGGAGTTACAATAACTCATACATTTAACATTTTATTGAAATTATGGACACTTCATGTCAGCCAGAGTTTGCAGTTATAGGTAATTTAAACCAAATTTAACAAATATATTGTAGTACTGTATGTCAGTGCATAGTATCAATGCAGTGTTATCTAATTTGACACCAGGAGCAGTGTCATTAACTAAAATATGATTAAGGTCTGAGTAATGTAAGAGACACCTGCTGTATTTTCAGCTTTTTAAGTATCTCAGTGTCTAAAAAAAACCCACAATTTTATCACATCTGCTTCTGGAATCGACACGTTCTCTCTCACCAACCAAATCACTACACAACAATGCTGATACTAAACAGTTCTGTAAAACAAAATAGATTATGTTCAGCACTTTTAAATCAACAACAGTTTGGTTACATTAGGAAAAGATTGTGGCTACAATTGGTAAGTGCAGGTCAGTCTGATGTCCTGCAAGAAAATCAGATTAAAGTCGAACACTCCAACCTTCAACCTCTCTACAAAGACTCACATTTCTCACTGTATTACTAAATATTGGCAGTGCACATAAATCATAAAGTACAGAATCCTCCAATATGGATCAGAGCAACTGTACCTCGACCACTTCTTGTGTTTCTTGCGCTACACTGCCTTAACATATTCCAACTTTAATTCATTGTGGTCTTCTTTCAGATGAGTTGTCCAGTAGAACTTGTCAACCTGCACCAATTGAGATTTAAATTCAGCTCCAGCAGCATCTTACACACTCAATTACCCATTTTAGTTCAGATTATTTCCCTCAAGTTCCTTTTTTATCTAGAAAACCCTCAAATGAGTTCAGTAATAAGTTTTAAAAAGGTTTACAAGATCAAGAACAGTCAGATTAAGGAGTCCAGGAATCCGACAGCTGATCCAGAACATAAATGAAAGAGAAGTGATAGAGCCAGAGACACAAGAGAAGGAAGAACTGAATACAAAGAGAGAGGAGGGAGTTTTATATCGGTGGATGGTATTTGGATTTGGAGATAGAGAGGAAAGACGAGGGGGGAAAAAAGGAAGGTGCAGAGGGCGGTGTCGTTTCCTTTTCACTCCTGAGTGAAGTGAACGTTTCGGCGGTGAGATTTCCCTGGGCGTGAAGCTGAGATAAGCGGAGTTAAAGCGAGATTACAGGAGCGCAGGAAGCAGATTACAGGTGCAGTGACAGCGTGGCAGAAATAAAGCTGGATTACAGGAAGGTCTGAAACCCCAACACTGAGACAGACGCAGACACGGCAGGGGGAGCACCGTCTACTCCTCTATTCTCCTCCTGACATTTCTCCTTCTCTTCCTTTTACCTTCACGCCATTCATTCTCCCTCTTATCTCTCTACTTTCTGCAATTTCGATTCCTTCACTCTGCCATCTTTACCATTGTAATTTCCTGTCTCTACTTCCTCTCTCTTCTTTTCATCCATTTATTACTCTTCTTTTGTCTTTCTGTCTTATTCTCTTTGTCCATCTGTCCATCTTTCGTCAATCCAACCCAGTGGTTCTTGTGAGTCCTTGGAAAGTCTTGAAACTAAATTTTTGAGAATCGTTTCCTATGAGGCCAATGAATTGAGATTGGACACATGAAACATCAGATATTCAACCTTAAAAGATCAATTAAATAATCCTAAATATTCTGTGAGCCTTCAACTTCCAGGGTTTAATCTGGTGAAAATTTAGGATCAAAGCTTTTATACAGCTACTTATTTTAAGTGTAACCTGTACCAGGTGTGCTCTGCTCTCAGGGAATAGCCTCAGCCTTGTACCCTGAGTCCGACACTAAGAAAAGCTCTCACCTTCTACCACCTACTTGGCTTTTAAATGTTACAAAAACTAATAGCCAGAGATCAAAGTAACAACCTTAAATCGTGTTAGAGACTCACCCAGTGCTGTGTAACACAGTTTAGCTTGCTTTAAACAGTCTGGCCCACAAGGAAAACCCCTCAATAGCTGTACATGTTTATTGTCCCAGTTCAAACTGTTCGGAGCCGTTGATTAAGAAATAAATTGGTTCAAAACCTGAAACACTGGTTCCCAACTGGGACCAAAAAATAGCAGGTTTTGCAAGCACAAACAGTGATGACATTAATGGGTGTGTTATTGCACAGGTTGGATATAACATGCAGAAACAGAAAATATTTTATATATTACCTGTATCTTACCATATGTAGAGAAGCCTTAAAACAATCAACAGTCTGTTATAACAACATCAGCATATGTAGATGTCTGACACTGACTTTGTGAGGATGTGACATTAACACTCAGCGGCACCAATAGAAGCAGACAGAGAGAGAGAGACATAAGGAGGGTATGCGAATAAGATTTTGGGATATGACTTCCTGCCGGGGGGGGGGCTGTGTTTGTGCCGCAGCCTGGCGAGGGAGGGGAGGATCAGCGGATAGACGAGGGCTCAGCTGGTCTGACCGCTGGCACAGAGTGGAGGGAGGATGGAAATACAAAGGACAGACGGAGGGATCACAGAGGATGAAGGAGAGAGAGGAAGACAGATATGGAGAAAAGGCGATAGAGAGACAGACAGAGGGATGGAGAGGAGGAAAGATAAGGGAAAGGACCAAATCCGTAGAGAGCAAGAAAGGACGATAAAATGCACAAAGAAAGGAAAGAAGAACTGACAACAGTAGGTTTTAGCTACACTAGCAGCATTTTTCCAGGGATGTCAGTTCACCATTTTTGTCCAGACCAGGACATGTTCCCCGCAGGATGATTCATCAGGTCAAATGTTCTACAGTATTTCTCCAGTACTCTGATTTATCACTAAATACCTGCAGCATTTCAGCTGAGCTGCGGCAGGATAAAACTCCGATATACAGATTCTGAACTCAGGTCTGGCTCCGGCCCAGAGACCAAATGATCAAAAATCACTGTCAGCTTTGGTATCTTTAAAAATGGTCAGGGTAGATAAGCTCTAGGTATTTGAATTCCCTTCCCTAATGTAGTTAGAGGACATTAAGGCATTTTTTGTCTGACTGTTGCTTGTAAAAATGCTCTGGATAATAACTGGATCATTTCTCTTTGGAAACTGCTGTATTCAGTTAGTAGCTAGCTTTCTTGTAGCCTTTTTTACATTCTTGCTGCCATTTTAATGACTTTTTACTGCAACATTAAAATTCTGTATTCAGTTTAACATGTAACATTACTCAATATAACTGCATCTGATGGTCTTTTGTACTTGTTTCTTTTTTGACTGTTTTATTCTGCACACCAAAGCACCTAAAGAATGACATTTCAATCCCTTGTAGAGAACAACAATAAATTCTACATTGATTTTGACTTAATTTGCCCGAATCTGAAAAGACCTGCAAGAACTCATGAATATAGCACTGACTGGTTCAATTTGCTTTAATATTTAGGTTCACTAACTCACACATTCCTGACATGATTAAGAAAAACACAGTAGAGCGTCATCTGCGTATTGGTGGTGACTGATAATGTGATAACGCTGCCTAGACAGCGCAGGTATAAAGAAAATATAAAATCAAATAGGGCTCAGGAATGTACCTTGAAGAACTCCAATCAAGGGTTTGCACACTGCTGAATTAAGAGTATGAACTCTAAGATGAAGGACTGACCAACAGCTGGTGTGTCAGATACAGAAGCCCTGTCTCTGCCTTATTATTTCCGTTTGCCTTCTTCTCTTCAGTTGAATTTTTTCAGATGTGTGTGTTATAATTTGAGGGCTACCCTTTCAACAGGTTGTGAAGCCTTTGAAGTCGGCCTGTTTGGAGGAGATGTGTCCTGTATCAAAAATCCAGAGACAAAGGGTTTTGTTTTTTGCAGTGAGGATGGTGCAAGATGCTTCCCACCTTTCTCCCCTCTCTCTCTCTCTTAACCTTTTGCATGTGTTTTTTCCTTCCCTGCCTTCGCTGGTTTTTCTTCCGCTTCAGATTTCTGTCTCTCTTACCTCCCACGTGATCTTTTCCTCCATTCCCCTCTCTCCCTCTTTGCCCTCACCCCCTCTGACCCTCCCTTTCTCTCTTCTCTCTCTCCCCTCTCTGGTCGGTTGACCCTGGGTAACTGAGAGGATGACAAGGTGTGAAAGGTTTCCTGAGTGGCAGCAGCAGTGACACACAGTCTGCCACTAGCTGGACGACCAGTCAGCCAGATGGTGACTGCTCTTTGCTTTGCCCAAAGGCTGCAAACTGCTCAGCCTGACCAGAACAGAACTGAAAAGAACAGAGTAAAATCCCAGCACAGATAGATAGATCGATAGAACTCAGTGGTAGAAGCCTTCGGAGGGCTGAGCATCTGTTTTCTCTAAATACTGAGAACTAATGTGAGCAACATTTTCCCAACAGCCATCAATATTTTAGGATCTGTCATTCACTCAGTATGAGATATAAATAACTGCACATAATCGCTGTGTGGTGAGAAATTTATTTTTCTAACTTAAGCCCAGGAAATATATGGACTCCGGCTGCCTGAGAAAACATTATCCTATTTATTCAGGTTTGTGTGTAAGAAAACATATCACTAAACCACATGATCTGCAGTATATTAGAACACAACTCCACTCACACAACTAAAGGTGGGAACACTACAGCACACACCAACCTTTCATCTCCTTTTAGAGAAGAGAAAATACAGGTGAAAACATGTTGGATGATACACAGCACTCCTGAAATCCTGCAGCTACACCAAAATAGGAGTAGATACCCATCAAAAACTTCAGAGCTTCAGAGGGAGAACACTGACTCTGGATGACAAAACTGATGGAGAGATGAGGAAAACGAGGACTATAGCCTGCCCATATCCACACTGAAACTATAAGGCTGTAACCAAATCATCATCATCATCATTTCTTTAGACTCAATCTGATTCACTAGTTTTGGGCCAATGCTTCAGATTTTCAAAGAGGACTGAGGACTGTCAACATGAGCAGCAATCATATTGGAGACCACCAGAAGAAGCACTGCTGCAGTTTAGTCTGGTTCGGAGGTGGTTCAGTCAACTTCACCACTGCTGAGCAGCTGAACACAAGAGAGTGGATAGAAATAAAAGCATGATAAAAAAATCTGGTTTGGTTAGGTTTAGACACAAAAACAACCTGGTTAGATCACAGTTTTGGGCTCCGAGTCTGAGCAGTTCATTGGTTTTCATGTACAGAAATATTACCCATGATCCCTGGCTCCTGAAGCAGGAAGTGCTGTCGCTGTAACAAACACACCAAACTCTAATTCTTAATATTTTCAGTGTTCTGGCTGGATATCAGAGATGAACGCTGGTTTTTAATGACTTCTAAGTCTTTTTAACTGATCTACAGTTAAGCATTAAGGCCTTTTCACACTGACGGCATTTTTTATCATGATTAATTCGCACATCAATTTATTTTTTCAAACTGTTGTTGTGGGTACTTTCACACAGAACGCACTGCAGCTTTCGCACCATGAATAAAAGCATCACAATCACACAGACTGTCAGAGGCTCTGGGTCAAAGGATCCTGGTAGTTGATCTTCTGCTCAAATGCGGCGGTCGCCTCCCCAACAGGACCTCAAACTGTCCCACAAACATCCTAAAAAACAATATCAAAAATATCTGCAATCACAGTGGAGCTTCAGCTTTTGTACATTCACAGGCAAATATCTCGCATTTTCGTGTCGTGGTGTATGTGAAAAGACCTTTACTCTGGAACTTGCTGGGCCTGATTCCAGCAGTTTAAGCCGCTGACTATCACTCAGTTAGAGGGAGATCGTACCTGAAGAACCAGAGTTACACAGAGCAACAGGTGTTCAAGGAGCATAAGTATATTTTCCTGCTTCCTAAACATTAATCCGTAATTTTTCTCGAAACGTTGCAGGGAGCGTTTCTGTTGCGTCCTCTCCTGAAACCCAGTCTGGAGAAACAAGGTTTTTACTTTCACTTGCACACTGCGACTCCTGTGTGAGAGGTTTTAATAGCAGCTCCTCTCACATTAAGGAAGAAGCTTAGGCTTTAGGAGGGTTTTTTTTTTTCCTCCTTTGTTGAAGTTGTTGTTGCAAAATGAGACATCCATCACTTGAAAAATGCGGCTCTGCCTCTTAGAAAACGACTGCTGACACAGAAGTGATTCATGGAGGAGTGTTATTGAAGCTATTAGCCTCAGCTCACACACACTCACACACACACACACAGATGAATGAATGCACTCACATAAACAAATACAAACACACTCTGGTGTGCAGATGTTCGTACACACACACACACACACAGAATGATAGTGTGCTAATGTTAAACTAAATTACATATAATTACACAGCCAAATCTAATTCTCAGTTACAGATGGAGGGAAAACACCACATGCCTCCAAATCTGAACAATTAGTGCAGATCTGCCACCATATTTCATGTCACACAGACCATCACTTCATTTGCATATTGAGCTTCTTTCCCTGAAAAACTGGCTCAATCCTCAAGACTGGACTTTCATTTTCATCCACACAGACGCTTTGAGTTTGTGAGTTTAAAATCTCTGTACATTATATATGACCACATTTATCTTTATGCAGTGTTTTAAAGAGACTTTGGATGTTTTTACCTCCAACCTGTTTGAGGTCAGTGAGCTCTGGTGAGTTCCTCCATTTAGTTGAGTTCATTGAGGCAGGCACTAACAGGAGTCTTTTCTGGGAGGTAACTCTTTGGAGTTTACTATCAAAAAGTCTAAATTAGATTTAGACTTTACGTTTCTTCATAAGGTGATTTTTCTGGCTGATTAAGAAGAGGTGGGTGTTGGGTGGATGGCTGGATAGTTTGTTAGCAAAACATGAACTTGCATAAGAACTGTTTGAAACCAGTAAGCCAACATTTTGACTGTCAGCTCCTTGGTGCCTTTACAGGACATTTTACTGTTTTAATCAACACTGCAGTCTTTCTCTAATCCTAACCAAGTGGTTTAAACTAATTGACACATACACTTTGAAAGTGTAAAGTTGTGTTATTTATTCGCAGACAGATGTTAGAAAATGCTCTTTTGATTATTTTTTTCACTTGATTAAAGGAACTGAATTACAGGTGTGAGAGAAACATGTGTGACATGATTTCAGGAACTGCAGATGAAAAACTCTTTCAGGGAGGTCGGCACATAAAGAAAATGAAATAAACAGTTCACATCTGTATCCTCCGCTCCACTGATGTTTTGATCGTTTACAAAGCAATGAGATCACACAGAACGAATGCTTCTATGTGTAATTAACAGATATTTTATGACTCAGTTATGAAAAAAACTTTTGAAAACAATCTGAAATTTTCGGCTTTAATTAAAATCCATCATGTATCAGTAGAGATGCATTTAAAAAAAAATACAAATTTTTTTGGTATCTTGTTTCCCTGTTACCATAGGAACCAGCAGCATAGGGTTCAGGTTTTAGTCTGTTCAGGTGCAAAGAGGAATCATCTCAGCAGGGGATAAAAACAAGAAGCAGAGTGTGAAGGAAGGAGAATGAGCTCTGATGTGAGCGTTCAGGATACCGGAGGATACAACCTGAAGCTGCTCACATCGTATATTTATGTTCCACACATGTTTGTGTCTCTGTCTCCTTTACAACCAGTTTAACTCATGTGAACCGTACAGAGCAGGAAAAACCAGGAGTAGTGCTGCTCTCTCTCAAACCCTGAACACATCACACAGCCAGGGCTGGTGTTGTTTCTCTGTCTGAGTCTGTTCTCTTGTTTGTGAAAATAAACTGAGCCATGTGAGCTTCCTGTAGGTCTGTTCTGGATGTGTGAAGACCTCGGACTAACTCTCTTTAAGGATCATTTCCTTCTAATGAAAGGTTTGTCAAGTTAAAATACAGAAATCATGACCTTTTAATTTTTTAGCTTACAACCTAGACAGCTAGCCTGCTAATGTTAATTAAGCATTAATATTTTATTATTAAATATTTAGTTAGTAGAGTTAGAGAATCATTGTCTATGCCCAAATACTTTACTGTAACCGTGTTTAATACTTGGATTTTGTGTCATAAAATAAGACTAAAATCATTGCTCTCTATAAACTATTTTAATAGTTACAAGTGTTCTCAGCATCAAGAGGTTCTACCTGAAACCTACGTCCAGAAAATCCCATTTACATTATGACAATTTAGTGTGTGATCGATCGGTCACTTGTTCCAACGCTCAGGTACAACCCACAGGAGTGTGCCAGCGACAGGTGCACCAGAGCTTTGTTGCCATGGTTACAATAAAGGAGAAAAAAGGAGAGTCTCCTCAAAACCACTCAGGTTGAACCTTGTAATTCCAAGGTCACTGCATTAATGTGTTTCTTTTCCATATAACTTCACTTTTTGTTGTTGTTGTTTTTGTTTTAATTTTTTTGGCCATTTAGAGTCAACAGTGGAAAGATGAAAATTAAGGCCGCCAGGATGAGCCCCAACATTATATTTCTTACAATGGGAACAAAAAAGTTCCAAATTCATAAATAAAAGATAGAGGAATCTACATATTTATTTGGCTGAGAATCTGAAGCTAATAAGTTTAGTACAGTCTAACGTCTGAAAACATTTGGGAGTGCTGTGACATTAGTGGTGTGGTGCTCACAGAGAAATGAAGCTCATCTGGTTTGTATTTTAAAAACTGTCGGACTGCTCCTTTAAAAGAAAAGTGCGGAGAAACTAAGTAGGAGGAATGAACCCTGAAGAGCAGCAGCAGGGATTTTTTCCATCTTTAAAATAAGAATATTACAGTGAACCGAGAACAATCAGTGGAAATTGGATCAGTGAAGGAGGAGGTGACGGGAGGTAACTTCTGCTTTTCTTGTCTCTTTGTCTTTTTTGTTTTTCTGTTTTCTGTGTGGGTGTAGTGAAGAAGAGGGTTGTCACCTCTGATCAGAGTTTGGAGGTGGTGGGTGGTTGGTGTCCTCGTCTTCAGGGTGTGAGGAGGGGGTGAAAGATGGAGGAATGACAGAGGCACTGGTGGAGATTTGGGAGGCTGAGCTGCTGAATAGCTCATCAGGATTTTGTGTTGACGTTGTCGCTCCTTGTCCATCATCCATTTTTTCCTCTTCAATTCCCATTTCTCCTCGGTCTGTATTTTTGTGTCTGAAGATTTTCTCTTTTCACCTTTTATTTTCTCTCCTCTCTGTGTCCTTTCTGCTGCTTGTTTTCTCTGTGTTGGTGTCTAATCCCTCTTCTTTTCTTTTTATTCTTACGTCTGGGTGCCTCATTTTTTATCACAACTTTCTTTCTCCTCTCTGTCCTCTTCCAACCTTCATGGCCGTCTGCACTGCTTCATTTTTCTTGTCTTGCCCTCTCATCTCGTCCTCATCACCTCCCAGAGCTTTGTTCTGGACACAAAATAGGACATCATAAACAACTCCAGAATCACACACTCTCCCGTCGAAGGTTCCCAGTGAGGTGGAAATGTAAAAGCACACAAAGGGAGTAAGGGAGTAAGCAGCAGCAATCGACTGCAGAGCCGAGACGAGAGTCTGAATCTGCAAATCCAATCAAATCAGAGACGGAGAGCCAGTTGTTTTATTCCAGCTGGAGTGGAGGAGAGTGGAGTTCTTCACGGACCTTAACTGAACCCTGAGCTGAATCTGTCTGTTTTACAGGAACAGTCCAGACACATCGGGGCAGAAATGGACCAGTCGAACAGAAACAAGTGTCATCGTATTTCTGAAGTGTGCACCGGCTCCTCATACGGATTTAATCAAAAGAATCCAGACACTTGTGTAAAATGTGGCACAGAGGAGGGGACAGTGCCAGCAGACACAAATTTTATGGGTAAGAACAATAAAGTAAAATAATAATCTGATATTTTTCTCTTTAACTTGAACTCTCTGTCCAAGTCTTTGCATCTTAGGTTTCTTTCCTGATCCCCTGAAGGCTGCTGTACGCTACTAAAGGCCTCATAGAGATGGTCAAATGAAGAATAAATGTTTGTTTTTGTCTGTTTTTTTTCCTGTGTAGTAATATCTGTTTCATTTCACTTTTTATTTCCTTATTTATGTGGAGAATAGTCCGTTCAACCAGAAACTGCAGCTCCCCCATTAATTTCAAAGAAACCACTTTGTTCATACAGCAGGGGTCTCAACGCAGAGGCTGTTACTAAAGACCACCTGAGGATATTCCACAAACTCAGGAGAAAGTTGAACCTGACTCAAACTGTGCCACAACAAGCTGTTATGTAATCCTGCAAGATGGCCTGATTACAGAGCAAATATATTCACATAGTGTGCATCCCAGGTAATTACTGTAACATAAAAGCCTGCTGTCGTTGAAGCAGAAAATAAAATAACTGACTCCTGTCTCATGGTCTAACCACTGTGCAGTGATAAACTAGTACCTAAAACAACCTCACCAACACAACCCTAAGAAACCAACATCTGTCCAGCTCCCATTTAATCACAGTGATCTGTCTTCAGAAAGTCAAACCCAACCACCCTGAGGACACACAACACTCCATTTTCTTCTTCACCCAAGTCCAAACCATAGATACCCACTTTATCATCCAAAATCTGTTCAGGGTACTTGGAACCTTGGTGCTGTCCTGCTTGCTCCTGTCTCTTTCTGCAGGTATTTCTGCCTCTGGAGCTGTAGAGTCTGATCTGTGATGTCATGCCTCCTGCTGCTCCCGCGATCCTGCTCGGCAGCTGTTCTTACATTTAAAATTTATTAGTGTTATTGGTAGTCTTACTGCTATTACTGTTATTACTAATATAACTGTCATTATTATAGCCATCATTACTATAATTAATATTACTTACATCTTTATATGGAATCATATAAGTATTATGCTATATTCTCTTTCTCTTATTCTTCTTCCCTTTCTTTCTTAACCCAACCCTGAGTCTGGTTCTACTCGAGGTTTCTGTCTCTTTAAAGGAAGTTCTCCACTGTCGACTAGTGCTGCTCCTGGGGATCATTGGGTCATATTAGAATATAAAGAGTACGGTCTAGACCTGCTCTATACGTACAGTGCCCCAAAATAAGATCTGTTGTGATTTGGAGCTATATCAATAAAAACTGACTTGACTTGCTGTCCAGTGAATCACAACACACAACAGAAGTCAACAGTAGAAATAATATAGTAGACTGCAATGATTACCTGTGAGCATTTGTTCTGTTATTACAGGTATTCATATTTATCCAAAAAACAAGCGACTATTAATGATAAGAAGACATAGAAGACTATTACCTGTTGCCTTCTCCATCCTCTCTTTACAACCTGTAGAATAGGACATTCCTCCTGATGTCGTCAAATTTCACACTTGAAAACCTGATATTTTTTGGTTCCAGCTGGAAACTGTCTTCTTGGGCTACAAACCCATTTATTTTTGGTTGAACTGCTCCAAACGGTTTCAATGTAGGTGTAGGCGAAAGCAGAACAGAACCTGTTCCAAAACACAAACTGTCTGATACCACAGTGACTACATCCTGTCAAATGAATGCTGCCACTAATCATTCATTAAGTGGGGATGTATTAGTTTTCTCAGGTGTATTTGAGTGTTGGCTTCACTTCCTCTCCTGGGTGTGTAAAACCTTAATACCTCACAAGGCTTCATCATGACGAGCATATCTCAGCTGACATGAGAGAAACATTGGTTTGTCCTTTATCTTCAGGTCTCCCTGGAAAATGAGAGTCTCAGTCTCAGTAGGTTTAAAAAAAGGATCTGTACAGACCTGAGACCTGAAGCGATTCAAGTCAGAACTGACCAGAACTGAAAACCTGAGACTCAGGTTCACGAAGAGTCCTCAGGTTTTCAAAGTTTAGAGCCTGTCAGAACACCTCAAAGGTGGAGAGGAAAAGAGAAACACACACACACGCGATCAAACAGCGTGTCATGATGACACTGGTGTGAATCTCTTTGAACGCCTGTTTCTGCGCGGATTAGAGAGTGTATCATTTACCTTGAAAAGGTCACTGTACTTAAAAATGAACTGACTACACAGTCGTGCACTGCCTCAAACACACTGTGAGAGTCACGTCTTCATGCACACATAGCTACAAGAACAGAAAACACAAACGTGATGTAAATATGTGACGCATGAACACAGAGAGATTGAGCTTCTCAATTCAATTCAGTTAAACGCGACTGAGACAAACATGATACATGATAATGATTATTCATTATGATCTTATCAGTATGATTTTTGGTGTTTTTGTTGTTATTGATCATTTGTCCTGAATTAAACTGACTCCCCGCCTCGTCTTTCTCTGCAAAGAAACAGGAAAACTGTCACAGCTTCAAGTCGATTCTTCAGGGACAGAGGAGGAGCAGAAATGTTGAGATATTATGACATATATCAGGAAACCTTACGCAGATAAAACTATGTTTTTAATTATTAGTACTTTATTAGTACTTTTATGTATCCATAATTAGTTAACAATGTAGAAGATAATAAAATCATAAAAAAATACCTGCCGCTGATTGATTTCAGACTGTGATGGAGTTACTTTGTGTTGTGATTTGTTTCACACTGTTTTTTATGACGACCTTCAGTCTAATTAGCTTGTGTGAATACACTTCCCAGAAGACACCACAGAATGTGTCTGAACTCTCAGCGGAAGGAAAGAAAGTAGAGGCGGCCCCCTCTGTGGCGGGGGCATCCCCAATGGTCTGTGACACAAACTGTGTAACCTCAACGTCCCCAGTTTGATTCTCTTTACTTGTACGACAAGCCATCATCAGTCAAAGGGAAACACGAGTGTGGCGAAAACACCTACCACACCGACCACCTGCACACCAGTGGTGTCCTAACCTGTGACATCAGTCCAGATATGACACGCTAAAAAACAAATCAGTGATAAGATTTTTTTAGATCTGGCAGCTTCAATCTGTCAAATGTTGGATGGACTGAAAATTTGTTCAGATATTCATGGTCCTATGGAGATGAATCCTATCAACTCTGGTGGTCCTGGTCTCTCTGGTCGTATCATTTGTGGCTTTGAAACAAAATATCTCAACAATTCTTTGGTTAAGTCCAAATACCTGCAGAACTACACTGTTCTTTATTTTAAACTGACGCAGAGAATATGTAACAAGACGACATAAAAACCTACTAAATGGCTGGACCATGTAAACTGAACAGTACTGTGTCTGACTGACTTAATGTGAAACTAATAAGACTGAACTGCTATAAACAGTAAAATTAACAGTGTTCACTGCTATTGATGTGAGTAGCAGCCATCTTGAATTCTTATGTCGGGGTTGGTGGGGTTGCTTCAACTTTCCGAGTTCGAATTCCTACTTCAGGGGGCGTTCAGGTTCAAACTTCTGACTAGGAACTCTGAAATTCCAACTTCTGAGTACTGGAGCACACCACAAGTTGCACTCAAAACTGTTCGCGCCAAATCATTTTGACCGAGTGACAGACAAATGGGAAAAGTCAAACAGCCGGCCGACCAACAGCATAACTCCATCACTCACCTTGCATTTCACAGACTGGCCCTGTTGCTGCTGTCCAACCAAAAACTACACCTCGACATTAGTCTTAGTGTGTTAGCATTGTCATTGTGAGCATGGTAGCATGCTAATGTTAGCTTTCAGCTTAAAGAACTGCTTTGTCAAGATACAGCCTGTTAGAACTGCAGAGAATACAGAAATACGCAGTTTCAGCAGCATGTAACTTACTACA
Source organism: Lates japonicus (assembly GCA_033238685.1). Classification (NCBI taxonomy): domain Eukaryota; kingdom Metazoa; phylum Chordata; class Actinopteri; family Centropomidae; genus Lates; species Lates japonicus. Next base: position 9,145,728 of record BRZM01000037.1, on the reverse strand, counting down.
ACAACATACAGGTAGAACCTGCTTAGCATCTGAATATAGACATTGAAATGCTGTTGAAACAAGTTATAAAAAACCTAGATGTGTAGTAAATGGTGGGAAAGAACTGCTGGTGAAAAGCAAACAGAGAGAGTTGTGCAGTATTTGTATTTGTGTTTATATGGGCTCATTAAACAAACAAACACACACACACACACGGTATGAAGACAAATGTGCAGTGGAAAGCTGGTGTGTAATGATGCACAGAAAACTATTCCATAAGTGTGACAGTCAAAAAACTGGATTCCATTTTTAGTTTCAACCATGACTGGTGGGATTACGCGTAGTATACACACACACACACACACACACACACACACACACACACACACACACACACACACACAGCCTCTGGTCCCAGACTCAATCTCACAGCTCTTAGCAATCTCCCTCTCTATTTCAGTCTCTCCTCTCTCTGTCACTGTCTCTTTCTTTTCTCCTCATCCCTCCACTCTTCCTGCCTCACTCCCATCCTCTGTTTGCCCACGGCGCGGGTGCGGGGAAGGGCGATGGAGGGAGGAGGAGGAAGAAGGGGAAGGAGGAGGAGGAGGAATAGTGTCATGAGAAGACCGGGAGGTGGTGGAGGCCAGAAAATGTCATCTCGATCATGTGACAAGGATGCAGTAAAAATCTGACTCTGTTCATTCTTCTTGTCCTCACGAGTTTGGTGCCAACAAGGTTGTTGAGTGCGACAGTTATCTTTAAAAAAACAGAAACGACTCAACGTAACAGAGAGGACATAGTTCATTTTGTCTGCACATTTAGTTTTATCTGCTCACTTCACTTCAGAAAAACAAATGTTTCTGGGCTACAATATACCTGCACACATAGTATGAGGTCGTCTCGTTGGATGGACTTGAGCTTCTGGTAACCTTAGGGCCCAAAACTCAGGGCTTCGTCAATCTTGGCCACACACATACTCCTGCTTTTCCTGAACATTCACCCTAAAAAATGTATATTCTCGGTCAAATGTCACAAGTACTTCAACTGTTTCCTCCTCATGATATCTAAACTTCCATTCATGAACAAAGGGCGAAACCAGGCAAATTCGTTGAAACTCTGGGACCATCCTCTGCTTGCTGACAGGCTGACCCAGCTTTCACAGCGGCCTGAGGCTACCAAACCAAAAAAGGACTGGATGCTAAGCACCTTTCAATATCAGTCTGACACTTTCCAAAAACACTGGACTGGTCCATCACGAAAAAAATGAGTTTTACAATTTGATGCCAACTCCTGAGAAATGGCTTGATGAAAACTGTGTGCTTCTTACAAACACAAAAGAAATTAACAGAGAAATCTATCTCCAAACTTTCCTGACAAACTTTTACTGGCCAAGAAAAGGGACTAGAACCTTTTCAAAATAGATTCTAAAATCTGAAAATACATTTACTCAACAAAGCGAAGATTGTCTTACGCAGAAAGCTACGGACCGAGGGCGAACTATAATATGTTGGAAATTCGCTGATGACAAACCCTTTTTGTGAATGAACATGTGATCAGATGTATTCAGTGTTTAGGTCAGTGTTGCAGTGTAGAATTAGCAGTTATTGCCTTTAGCCACATGCTCACTGCAGGCCTTATGTAAAGTGTATCAGTGATGATTCTCAGAACCAGGTATGGTTGTATCTACGGGGCTATGGGCTGATTTTCGATAAGCAGTGGAGTTCGTTGGAGACAAAACTCGCCTGAAAGTCCTCACTCAACTTAAAAGAACTGCAAACCAAATGTTGTCATGCTATCATAAACTGCTGCCTCAGACTTCCTTGCAGATCGCTTGCTCTTGACAGCGTTTCTCTTCTTTTCCTCCTGTGGGTTTCCTGAACTGCTCACATTGGTTTTTACTATATTTATTTCTGTTTTAAATAGGCTGTAGCATTAAAACGATAGCTTCTGCGATTGAGTGGTAGCATCAGTCTGACGGAGGAGCGTGGGGTTGTGCCAGGGCCATGTTTACCCAGTTAGTTTAGACAGGCCTGATGTCACATGGTCACCTGCTTCGACAGTCACACTTTCTGAGATTTGCCACTTAGGCTCAGCGGTGCTTTAAGCTAACATGTTAACGTGCTATACTGGTGTGAGAAGATCCTCATTATATTGCTTTTGTGACTTAAGAGTGGTGGCGAATGGCATACCACATTTCCTGCCTGAACAGGCTCTGCGTTAAAGGAGCTCTAATTTTGGCATGTTGGCATGCTGAGATCTGCTAATTGGCCACTTCCAGAAAAGGCTGAGGCTGATGGATGTTGTTAGTTTGCAGGCATTTCGTTTTGACAGTAAAGAAAAGTCATCATCAGTGATCAGTGAACTTACTCTACTCACTGTGCTTCTCGGTCAACTGTTTATGGGACGCGTTGATGTAAATATGGACACTTTTTCTGTTTGGGCTTTTAACTCATTATAATCAGAATGTGTGTTGCTCCATGTTAACATGACAGCATCATGCCATCCTGACCTGCACATGTTTGAAGTGGGAGGAAACACACACACACCATTCTTCATTTCCTAATGACCATTAAGTCGGCTGAATGTCACTGTTTGTCAATGATGATAATGATGGAACCCACATCTTGTCTATTCTGCATCACCTCGTGTGTCCTTTTGCAGCAAACATGGTCATTATGTAATTTGGCTTTAATGAACATTCACATTTTTTAGGGAGAAACTGTATTTCAATGCAGAAAATTCCTCAAGCCTTCTTCCTCCTTACGTCTCCCGCAGGGAAACCCTGAAAAAAAAAAAAAAAACTCTTTTCAAGCGAAACGCCCAGCAGCTCATTTTCACTAAGATGTAGTCTCACAACTTGCTTTGCCTCGTTCTTCCTCTTCCTCCAGCTCAAAAAACTAACTTTCTGTTGTTTCTCTCCTCTTTCTTTCTCTTACAGACCTTACAGCCCTGATGACTGTTGTGTTTTGTCATTTCTAGCTTGTACCTGAGACTACTGCTGTTTATAAATTAACGCAAAAAGTCACAAAAAGACTACAAAGAGATGCAAAACAAACAGAGACGCAAAATGACTAGAAAAGCGTGAGTGTCTTGCACCTACAGAAGGACAGTGGGAGGGCTTTTATGCATCTTAATGCAGGGGCTGATTACCCAAGCTTAAAAAAGTTCCCCAAGGCTTGATTCTCTGGCCCCCTGTTCAAAGTTCTAGTACTCCCAAAACAACAAATATGCAGACGACACACCAGTTTACACAACAGTATCAGCAAATGATTGAATGGACTGACCAATAAGAGATTGGATGTCAATTCAAAACTAAAAAATTGCCCCCAAAAAACGTTGCTCAGCTTCAAGTGCACATCTTAAAGACCACAGATTGTGTGGTCACAGACTCACTTAAATCTATATTAAGAGCCAAAATACATCTCTCGCTCAGATCAGCTTGGGGACAGGTCGGCGTGTCAAAGCTAAACCTGGAAACTGAAACTGAAAATGAAACTCACACTTTAATTTCACCTTTCAGTGTTTCAGAGTTTCCAGCTCTCTTTGCTACAGACAAGAGTTCGATCAGCAGTTAAACAACACAGAGGTTTGATACCCAGCAGCCACGCTTACAGTACATCTGTGTTTGTTGTTGCTGTTGTTCATCTCATAAAGCAGCAGCTGGAGAGTCTGCCAAACCCCAACGGACGAGAACATTTGGAGGGAGGGACTCCATCTCTCTCATTGATCCTGTCTTTGATTTGTTCCTCTGCTTTATTGCCCTCCCCTCTCCTCTCCCGTCTCTCTCTCAGTCTCTGCAGTTTCATCTTTTCCCAACATGACTGAATGCTGATAAATTCATGAATTTATGTTGTTCTCTACTCGGCACAAAGCAGAGTGGTTTGTTAACTTTGTGCTGATTTCTCTGTCGGCATTACTGCACTGTCCTCCATAAAGATGAACACTCTCAGTATTACTATTGATTCTTAATGGTTTATATAGTGCAGTACAGTAAGGGAGCTACAGCTCAGGCCGTTCGCTAACCAGAGGGGCGGTGGTTCGATCCCTGGCCACAGTCGAAGTACTTCTCTATTGCACACATTCATACCTGACATCAGAAGCACCGTATAAATGAGTGGGTGAATGACTCTTAATGTTAAACTAGTTGTTAAAACTGGAAAAGTGCTATGTACATGCTGTCCATTTACAGTTGAGGTTGAGAAGGTGGATGGCAGTGTTTATCATTCTGTCTTACAGTGTTGATATTCTGATGACTGCAACATGACTCTCATTAAACTTTAACCAAGTAGTTTGAGTTATCTAACTTAATCCTTCTCATAAACATCCACCCCTCAGTTTTCCTGATACTTCACTGCCCACATTAAACTTTACATGTTTCCCAGATGAGCTTCAAAACTTAAAAAGCAATTTCGCGCCCAGTTTTATTTGGACTGCACCGTGTTTTTCAGTTTTCTGTCTTGTATTAACTCAGCTGTCTAGACTGGCTGGTTTTCCAGAGTCTGTTTTGGTCTGGACTCCGTTTCCTCTGCAAAAAGAACTGCTGATATAATGAACACAATAAACTGGGACTAGGTTTAATGTTTGTTATATCCAAGTCGGGACTGAATCTACAATCGTAGTTGAATTTTTATTGCATTACGTTTAACCTACTTTCAAGAGACACAGAAAAATGAATATCTATTTTCCCAGTTCTAAATCCGTGTTGAATTAAATTAGCACTCTGCAGGTCAGTGCAGCCTTTAGCTTCTTTAGGGTCATTGTTTGGGTTCTGTTGTCTCATCACACACTGGTATCTTACAACCTTGACAAATGCTTTCATTTGTAACATTGCTCATATTGTAATAAGAAAAGTTAACAGACACGATGGCAGGAAATCTATCTGTACAGACATTTGCGTATGCAGCAGAGAATGCTTTTTGTTTTGGCTTTTTAAATGCGACTTTATATGTTTCAGGGCCAAACAAGGTGCTCTTTGAATTGTTTGCGCTTCTGTGCTTTAAAACACAAGGGCACCCGAATCAAATATTTATCAAGCTTATACGTACGCCTGTCAAAGAAAATTCTTAGGGTAGAAAACTGAACATCAAAAAAGCCTTTCAGCTGCTGAAGGAAATGTCAGGGAGAAAAAAAAACGACAAGCTTACACAGCTCGATACAGGGTGTGTATTCTGTGTGTATTCATGCCTTTCATCAGATGAAAGCTTGGCTTAGATTTGTAGACATACGTAATAATGCTCTCAGGGTGCCAAGGTTTCCCTCTGCATCCCTCCCTCCCAAATGTTTCACCATATTGCTCATTGCAGCCATGCCATGTCTCTCTGTGTTCACTGCTCTCTCTTAAACCAGCCTGCCGAGACGGGGAAGTTCCTCAAAAAGGGAACAACGCTGTTGTTCCGGAGTCTTTTTTTCAGAAAGTGCTTTACGTTAATCCTTGGCAAATCTCTCTCCTGTCACCACATCATGCCTGTACACCAGTGCTCAGTGTCACACAACAAATGCAGAGGCATCTTTCTCAAATCCCCCTCATTTCTCCAGGAATGACACTCATCCATCTTCACATACAAAGCAAGAATGAAAAGCTCCTCTAGCTGCTTATGTCAGATTGTTCCTCTAATTAAAACCAAAGCTGTGTCCAAATCCATACTACATACCCAATAAGAACAGGCAGTGGGGGTCCTCAGATGTCATGCTGTCACAGAGACATGTATACATGTATATAAAAGTACATGAATGGACAGGACACAACACCAAACATGGATATTGAACCAAAGAGCTGGCAGCTTTAGAATTTCTGCATTTTCAAAATGTTGACTCTCTGTGCACAAAATGAAGCTGAAGTCGGGAGAAAAAACATACAGAGTTCATGTGTTCATGATTTTCATACAGTCTGTTAATGCAGTTCACCTTCAAATCAGCAGGACCGTTCTTTTACCTTCAACTGGTAAAAGTTGTTTGTCAGTCAGCACAGGCTGACATCGAGGTCCCACAAAGTGAATGGAGCGGCTCCTCACAGGTGGAATAATTCAGTCAAACAGTTGCAGGAAGAAGAGCTCGTACTGAAGTATAAATCTTTAGGAAAGGAATTTGGTGTCATTGGCAGCGGCTTCACAAGGTCACTGTTTGATTCGTGTATCACTTCCTGCTGGCAGGAGACACAAAACACATTCATTGTTTGTGTACTCACTACACTAACACTCTACAATGACAATTAGCATGTAGTAAATAATGAGTCCTACGAGAATAGAATTGGAACACAGTTCCAGTCTCATGGCAGATTTACTAGCATGATAAAAAATACTGCCTTTATCATCGTAGTGATAAAAGGAGGCAATCTTGTAATAATCTTTTAGCCCTGAGTGCTTCTTTTTACAACTTTAATTAACCACAGGGATGTGTCTGAGCCTGTCAGAGCCCACAAGCCCCCAAATACTATCACAATGAAAATATTAAATCAAAAATGAGACGCCACGCCACAGTCGCCTGAATCTTTTTACTTCCTGCTGCAAAGTTGACGTCATTGCTCACCTGCCCTCCATGTTCGATCTCTACACACAACACACTGTTTCATAAAACATCTGCAAAGCCAGTTCTTTTTTTTCTTTTTTTTTGACAGCTAGAGGTCTTTTTCCTCTTCCCTGCCTTTTGCTGATGCACTGCTCCGTCTCTGTGGAACAGCAGGTTCCAGTTGGCAGGAACGTGTGTGTCATATATTGGTTCTCGTAGTAAGACCATGTGACTTAAACAAACAGGGACGCTGCTAATCAAAGCATCACTCTATAGGACGCCAGGCAGGTATCAGGTTGAAAACATGCACATAGACAGGTGTGAGTATTTCCTGTCTAACTACGTTTAAAGATTTCAGACCAAATCTAACGGCAAAATCTTGATAGGCACAAAGTAAAATACCTGTAAAAGTCTTCTCTGTGATGAGCTGGTGTGTCAAAGCTACTAATGTGCTTCGAATTAAATATTCAATTTGGCGCCTGAACACTCACCTTTTAAAGCTTTAATGTAAGCGATGTCTGCAGAGATTAGCTTTTAATCTGTATTCTTGTACCTTTGATCTCCCTTCAATTGAATATCATCATAATTGTTCATATTACATCCTCCTCTGGTGGTCTCAGAGCTCGCAGGTACACGGCAGGTGCCCCCAAAGAATGAACCTGCCAGCTAAAATAAAAATCCCCCAGGGTTATTATGTCATTAACTAATTGTAGAATCCATTTAACTGTCAAATCCACACAATTGCTCCCCAGTTGCTCTACCTTCTTGTCGTGTAAGTAATCAAGCAAGTTGACTTTTATGTCTTTTGTTTTACTAGACAAAGGTGAATTTTGTTAATATTACTTTGATGCCTGAGGGTGTTCTTTCCTCTTTAGTACTGAATCATTGAAGCATTAACTTTACAGTAAACGCTTCAATGATTCAAATATATTCAGAGTGCCGGTACAACATACACAGAGGATTCAATGTGAAGTTCACCATAATTATCCAAATTGAGATGAATGAAGAGTTTTTGAGGTGTGTCCTGAGGGTTGGGCTAAATCAAAAAAAGGGTTCATCCTCTGGTCAGGTGTGTTTTTCTGGGCTAATTAGAGGAAAACTTCACAGCAACCAGGCCGGTAGTTGTAGAAATATTTAGCCTTCAAAGAATGCAGCAGAAAAAAGTCAGAGAAACATCACTACTAACATTAACTAACAAATATGGCACGCAGACATGGAGGAGCTGGGAATCAAACCACCGACCCTCTGAGAGGTGGAGGACCCACTCTGAGTTTAGTTAAAATGGCTGCTCTGAACCTTCTCTAGTCAGAGGTAAAAGCTCCTGTTGTGTGATGTCAGGCTCGGAGGATGAAGGATGATTTCATATTTCATGGATGTGACGTAGATAACATGGATTAATGCTGTGCATTCTCAGTTTAATAAGCACTAAACACTAAACACTGAGGATATTGATGGTATTGCAGATTGCTAGAAGTAGGATTCATCATCTGGGGACCATGAACGTCTGTATCAACTTTCATATAGATCCATCCAATATTTATTAAGATACTTAAGTGGTGGACCAACCAACCGACTGACATTACTATCCTTAAAACCACACCGACAACGTGTTTCGACCCACACTGGGCCAGCTCTGGTCCCTGTATGGACGTAGGACTGACTCAGTTTTAGGGGTGGCTCAGAATCAGTTCCAGTCTGCAGTATTGGTCAAGCTCTGCATCAGTGTCTTCATCCAGATTCAGACCAGCATTCTCGGTCTGATTCTGGCATGTTATCCCCGAACAGGTTTGGGACCTCAGTGTGCCAGATTTGAACCTTTAGACGTTTCTAGAGTGATGTTAGATGAGAGAACAGAGTGTTTGACTGGACCGACGCTGCAGTCTGCTGCACAGTCTGACCTCATGACCTTTCGGCCGGGCGACAGCCTGTGTTTGGCTGCAGAGCTTCTGGGGACGGAGCGGACTTTAACAGCTCTGAGGGGACGCACTGCCAGGGAACTGATAACATTTAGATTTGTCAGGAAAGAGACAGAGAGAAAGACAGACCGAGAATTCACTTCACTCTTTTGTGTTTGGTTCCATCTTCCCCTCTGTCTCTCTGTTCTTGTCGTCTCTGCCTCGCAATTCAGATCAGTCCAAGAAGCTATACAGCACTTTTCCCAGAATATCTGACTGCGATAAAATGATGTAATCTCATAATACCTGACTTTAGTTCTGAGGTCTCTTTTTAAAATCTTTATTCAATCATTCGTGACTCTCCCCATTCTTCATTTTCACCCAAAGTCAGAAGTCAAATGGACTCAGAGTATTTCTCTGGTCAGCCCGTGACTCATCAGCACTATTATCATTCATCACAAGTTCAAACTGTGGTAACATCACATAAAAGAAGTCAAACAGCTCAGGACAGACAGTCTGTTAGAAACATCCATCACAGTTTACAAACCCACTTCCTGCTTCAGCTTTGACTGATATATTTCAGGTTTGATCATCTGGATCAACTGTTGGCTGGTTTACAACCTGTCTGACTTGAACATGTTTCGTGGACTAGTTTGCTCCCAAATCTAGTGAAGTAATTACTGAAATAAAATTTCATTTTACTCTCCGTCTCTTACTAACTCCATTTGCTGATGAAGACCTTCAAATGCAACTGAAATCTTCAGAAAAACCAAGTAAGCAGACCTAGAAATCACAAGATTCCCAAATTTCTGGAAGCAGTGATTTACAGAGAAACTTCATTTCAGTCTTTCCTCTGCAGACCTCCAGGATTTTGTGATTTTCACTGATTTTTCCAGGCCTCTCGCTCCGTTTTGGTTTTCTGAGATTTCAGTTGCATTTGAAGGTCTTCATCAGCAAATGGAATTAGTAAAGAGACAGAGTAAAATAAATTTATTTCAGTAATTTACTTCCACTAGATTTGGGCAAACTAGTCCACAAGGCATATTCAATTGAATGGAGTTCGACAGTAACAGTTGATCAGATGATCAAACCTAAGAATATATCAGTCAAAGCTAGAGCCTTAGGAAGTGAGTTTGTAAAACTGTGATGGATATTTCTAGCTGGACTATCTGTATCCTAAATATTTGTGCTTTTATGTGATGTTACAGTTTAGACTTATGATGAATGATAATGAGTATGATAGATCACGGGCTGACCGGAAATCTCTAAGTCCATTTGACTTCAGCTTTTGGGTGAAATGAAGAGAATACGAGGAGAATCTGCGAATGATTGAATAAAAAGTTTAAAGAGAGACCTCAGAATAAAGTCAGAGTATTATAGGATTCATCATTTATATGATCAAGTATTCTGAGGAAGAATTTTTGTGTAAGCTACTTGGACTAGTCTGAATTACACGAGGCTGGCTAAGAACAGAGACAAGAGGTCAGGACAGAGCACAAAGAGTAGAGTAGATTCAGTCTGTCTTTCTCTCTGTCTCTGCAATAAATCCGTATATCAGTTTCCCTGGCAGTCACGTCCCCTCAGGCTATTAAAGTCCATCCACGTCCCAGAGCTCTGTGGTAGGCTGTCCTTGTGAAAGGTCATGAGGTCAGACTATTATCGGTCAGTCAAACTCTATTTCCTCATCTAACACTGCTCTAGAAGCATCTAAGTTCAAATCCAGCGCACTGAGGTCCCAAACCTATTCTGAGATAACCTTTCAGTCGATGAGAATACAGTCTGAATCGTTGAGGAACTGCTATTCGACTTGACCAATACCAGACTAGGACTGTGTTAAACCACCCTAAAACTGAGTCAGTCTCGTCCATACGAGACCAGGCTGGCCCAGTGTAGGTGACGATTATCGGTGTAGTTTTAAGGATGGTAATGTCAGTAGGTTGGTTGGGTCACCGCCAAGTATCCATCAAAACTATTGGATGGATCTACTTATTTGAAGTTGATACAGACGTTCCTTGGTCCCAGATGATGATCCTGCTTCTAGCAATCTGTACCATCAGCCTCCTCAGTGTTTGATGTTTAGTGCTTATTAAACTGAGAATGCACATTAATCCATATTACTCGTCACATCCTTGAAATATAGAATCATCCTTCATCCTCCGAACCTGACATCACTGGCAGACACCACCAGCTAGAGAGGTTCAGAGCCTGGCCATTTAACTAAACTCAGGTGGTCCTCCACTCCAGAAGTCGATGGTTTGATTCCAAACTCCTCCTGCATACCATGTTGTAGATTAATATTAGTAGTAGTGTTTTCTCTGACTTTCTGCCATTCTTTTAGGCTAAATATTTCACAACTACAGCTCAATTTGTATGAAATTTTCCTCCTAGTGGCAGAAAACACACCTGACCAGAGGATGACCTTTTTTGATTTAGCAACCTCAGGGCCTCAAAACTCTTGTTCATCTAATTTGCGATGATTATGTCAGAACTTCCATTCGACTCCTGTATGCCGCCTCTCCAGACCCTACTGGTATCAGCCTGTTACTGAATTAGTGTACAATGATTCAATCTAAGAAGGAAAAGAGTACCTCAGGCATCAAGTAATATTAACAAAAATTCACCTTTGCTTACAATGACAAAGACATAAAAGTCAACTTACTTAAGTGCCGACAGAAGGTAGAGCAACACAAAGGCTGGTTAACACCAGTTGACAGTTAAATGGATTCTACAATTAATTAGCAACATAATAACCTGGGGATTCTTTGCTTTAGCTGGCAGTTCATTCTTTGAGGCACAATGTGCCTGTAATCTAGGACCACCAGGAGGAGGATGCATAATGAACAATTATGACAACCCTAATTTGGAGGAGATCAAAGGTACAAGGTACGGATTACAATATAATCTCTGCAGACATCAACACAGCAAAAGCTTTCTGAGGCTGGTATGAGCTTGGGTGGATGTCTTCAATTCAGGCACGTGCGTGAAAACTTTGTTTACCCAAACTCATCTACAGAGAACTTTTGCAGGTATTTTACTTTGCACTATCAAGGTTTGCCCATTAGTTTGTCCCAGAATCACAAAACGTAGTTGGACGGAAATACTCACACTGTCTATGGCCACGTAGCTTTCAGCCTGATACACTGGCGTCCTATAGGAGGTGATGCTTTGGTGCTTGGCGTCCTATTTGCTTTTAATCCACATGAGTCACCTAGGAGCCAATACTGGCACATTCCTGTAGCTGGAACCACCACGCTACGAGACGGGCAGTACATCTGTGAGGCAGGGAAGGGAAAAGACCTCTAGCTATCAAAAAAAGAAAAAGAACTAGCTTACAGGCTCTTTTTGCCGACAGTGTATTTGTATAGAAGATCAGACATGGGAAGCTGGGTGGTAATCAACACAGCAGAGTAAAGATTTGAGCGACTGTGGCGTGGCATCTCATTTTTGATTTAATATTTTCATTGTGATGATATTTGAGAACATGGCTCTGGCAGGCTCAGACCCACATCCCTGCATTGAGCCAAGTTATGAAAAGAGCCTCCAGGCTAAAGGGTGCTGCAGGTGCACTGCCTCACTACGTGTCGGGCGAGTATTTTTATCATGCTAATAAATCTGCCAGGACTGGAACTGTATTTCAGTTCCTTCTCGTAGGACTCATTGCTACTACATGCTAATTGTCATTGTAAATTAGTGCTTGGTAAGTACAACAATGAATGTTTTATGTCTCTGCCAGCAGGAAGTATTCTAGATCAAACAGTGACCTTATGAAATACTGCCAGTGACACTGATTCGCGCCTGAATTTATACTTGGTACGGCTGCTTCTTCCTGGCTGTTGACTGAATTATTCCGCGAGGCGCTCCATTCGCTGTAGGACCTCGATGTCGGCCCTGTGCTGGCTGACCAAACAACTTTTGCAGTTGATGAGGCATTGAGGATGCTCCTGCCACTTTTAGATCAGTTTATGATGTGTGTGCAGTTTAAGCCGCTGACTGTCACTGAGTTAGAGGGAGATTGAACCTGAAGAACCACAGTTACACAGAGCAACAACAGGTGTTCATTCTCCCTGTTACACGTCAGTGAACCATCAGAATGATTCTGAAGCTGAGATTTGAAGATTAAATAGTTACATAATGTTGCTTTAAAGGCCAAACCCATGTAACACAAGTGGTATGGTTTTTTACTGTGAAGGTAAATACTCATACAGCAAAGGATTAAAAGTGTCCTGCAGCAGTGAATGAAAAAAATCTCCACCTGCTCTCTGTGACCACTTCACTAAAGAAGCTGAAAGACCAACAAAAAAGAAAAAAAGAACAGAATATTTGAAGTATGTGGGTCACCAAAGACAAGCCTTTGGATAAAAAACACAAACACTGTGTGTGGCATTTGAAGCAGCGAGCTGCTTCAGAGTGTATTTATAATCCTGTATCGCTCTGCTGGATTTTATTGTGTGGAAACTGAGGTCATTTCACAGTGTTAGTTACCTGAGGGAACCTGACATTTAAATAGGCCTCCTCGTTATCGCTCACTTTCTCCCTCTCTCGCCTCTTGCTCTCTTGCGTCCTTGTCCTCTAACGCCTGATATTCATTCAGTTTTCTCCTCTGTATCCTCCATCCGTTTTTCCATCCTCTCTGCTTTCTGCTCTCTGGGCTTTTTTCTGTCATTTCCCCTTATTCCATTATTCCCTTGCTTCATTTCCTCCTCCACTCTTCTTCTCCTCTTTCTTTTCCTCCTCTCTGTCACTCATCTCGCCAAAACCAAAGAAGCAACAGATCGAAAAGTCTCCGACCAGCAACCTAGCAACCAGGTAAATGCACAGGAGATGATGAAAAAGGCCACTGAGCAGCACCGACAAACTAAAACAAACATCCACAGGTGAAGCTAATGGACACAAACTTGGTGGAGAAGTGCATTCAACTTTGCTGCTGGAGGAGCAGATATTGACAGCTCTTTTTTTTAAAAACCTGAATAATTCATTTGAAAGCTACTTTAAGGTGAAGCAGCTGAATCGGTTCATGCGGGTGAATGTGAAATCACATTTAAATTGGTTTAATAGCAGCCAGTAAAACACAAAACGAGCCTCGGGGACAAAGAAAAGGTTCATTAATTAAGGTAATCAATGTGATGAAGAGCAAATATTTTAATGTCAGCTTGCTTTTTTTTTTCCTCGCATGTTTTCATACGAGCTCTGTTTCTTAAGGCGCTGAAGGGTTGTAGTGGTTTCAAGTGTGCACAATAATTTTTCATTAATATGCAAATGTAGACACCAAAGGGTTCCCTGTGGTCGGAGGATTAGCTTTGTTTTCAGGTGTTTTTGCTTTAGTGCGTTCACAACAAACTTGACAACAAACAAGACGGTCACCATGACGACACACTGCCCCACATCAAACAGGCTTATACCAAAACCCTGCAGGGTTGGCTCGGAGGCCTTGTCCACACACACGCAGGTGGTTTTTTAAATATCAGTGTTTTCACATGTAAGGTGCATTTTAGATCACTGAAAACAGGTGTTCGGAAACTCTGTTTTCACTGTTGACGTGCAGACGGTTAGTCAGCCAGACAGCATCATCATTCAGTCTTCAAAAACTGTGACGGATAAATAAATAAATATTTTATGATGTGACAGCGCTATGGTAACAGTTTGGTTTGGTTTAAACCCCTCCTCATCAGGGGTAAGGGACCTTCATGGACTAACCACAAACACAGAGACGATCAAAACCACATCACGGCCTTCGTGGCACAAAGAGATTAAGCCTGATTGAATTTTTTAAATGAATACTTAAACATAGCTGGCAGTAATGTACAGTTTCTGAAGAGAGACGTCAGGAGAGAAGAGCTCTAATGAGAACAGCTGGATCTGATGCTGCAGCTGCTTCCTGTGGTGTCGAACGTGTTATCACACTCACTTCACTGTGGATTTCTTTTTTCAGAGTAGTGATCAAAGTCACACTCTCTTTTCAACACCAGCTTATCTAACAATCCAACGCACAGAAATAACAACTGTACACTTCTAATTATAAAAAAAAAAGCCTGAGGCTGCAGAATTCAGAATTCGTTCTACAGTAACAGTGATGAGAGGAACTGGTTTCACTGGGAAAACTACAGCAGATGTTTTTCAGCTGTGACAACTATTCAACAGATCTGTGAATCCTACAGACAAACAAAAACATTAGAACCCCGACTGATCCAGGCCAAGGTAGGGTCAGTAACACTGAAAGGTCTGGAAGGTCTTGATGATACAACTCTGCTTCTTTGGGACCCTTCAGCTGTGACTATGATGTGGAGCCTTTGGATGTACATGAACATCACAGCTGATGAGCTGTTCAGAATTTTAGAAGATGAAGCAATGTTTACACGCAGTGCTAATTTTTTTGACCAAAACCAAGGTGACGATTACTTTTACTATTTGTGCAAGCTGAATGATACAAAGAGGTTAGACAAACAACATAATAGGATTAAACACGCATTTTAGAAAGGTCCTTGAGTCTGTCAGGTTTGTTAAAATATTAAAGTCTACAATCAGCCAGGTGAGGCCAGAAAACCAAATCCATCCAGGTTTAAACATCCACACATCTTTTGTCCAGCATTCATCAAACCAACACTCACTGAACAATTATCTTTAATAATTCTTTTGTACAGAGTGAACATAAATTGTACCTAAAAACTGCTAAAACCTCAAAATCCCCAGAAAATTACCAAGGACAGGACCCTGAATGCAACTCAAGAGTCCAGTTATATAAATGATATTAAAATTTATTATACTTTTTTGGTATACCCACAGAGCAGAACCTTTTACTGGAGTCACAGAGTGTTCTCGAGCTCTGGCCATCTATTGTTGGTGGCACCATATTTCACGTGATCATTAGTGTGATATTGCAGGTCAATCCTCCTGCTGCTGTACAACAGAGAGCCAGCTCTGTGTATGTAGAGGATTAACCTTGTGAATAAAGCTCATTCTGGTCGTTTCCATGGCTTTCACTCAGGCTCAGGGGGCGCAGCGCTGCAGGCATGTGGGGGTTCATGATACAAGTTTCTCTAACAAGTAGCAGGAAGAGAGCACTGAATTAAAATGCCTTGGTCAAATAAAATACATTGAAACAGCTAATTCAAATGTAGCTGCTTCTGTATGAGTCTGCATTAAATCTGCCTGATATTAGTATTGGGTTGTTTATATGATGCCGTAGTAAACTGTAAACCACGTTAACGTTAAAGTTTAATAGAAATTGTTTTGACCTGAAATGGAGTTGAAATTTGAATATCTTTGGCTCTTCTTTGGGAGTAAAGAGAGAAAACATGAATGTATTATCTGTGCCACATGTGAAATGTCATGGGACGAGAGAACAGCTACCACCATGGCTGACTGTGTCCCCAAACATAGCACTGTTTCCGAGTATTAAAAACAACCTTGAGGGGAAATGTACTGACACTACAGATTTTTGTGCTCGTTGCTTTGTGATGTGAGCTGTAATCACTGCCTGGATTGTGTACAGTGCTCACAATGTTTTTTGTTCTGTGTTGGGTTTAGGCTTCATAGTAAACACGTCCTCACCATCTTTCTCCAACCTTAATTGAGTGCTGTGGCTGCCTAAACTTAACCAAAAAATGTTTAAACATGAACAAATGAAATATATTTATAAATACATATAACAACATTTTGTTAAGTTCCAGATGTATTGATTAACCAAGTTTCCTATTCATGTTGATAAAAGCATGATGTGTCATCCATAACTTATTTGTTCTAGTGAGAAACTTGTCTGCATTCTGTAATTTTTAATGAAATTTTCGATGTCATGGAGCAGGGAAGGTAAATCTTCCATTATGGTACCTGACAACCCGAGACACTTCATCACATCGATGAAAAAAACAAAATCCACAAAAATACAACTCTGCCATAAATCAAGTCTGATCACTGATTTACAGCATTGCCCACAATGTGATGTCAGGTACGCCCTGGGATATTACAGGGACAGCATCTCACAGTATATCACCACCTATCATCCACAGCTTTAGGTCATCTCTGCAGTGTGAATGCTGAACATGCTCACACGCAGAAACAGGAGCTCTTCATGCTTCATGTTTGCTGCTGATTTGAACAAATGTCAATGTCAAACTGTCCTTGAACAAATTGTGACTGTTAATGTCTCAGAGTAACATTACAGTATCCACTCAGAGCACTTTGCAAAGTGTTGGAATGTACTGAATGTGAATGAATATACCAAGAAACAAATGGTGTGGGTGGCAAACATCCCTGTCTTTTCTCAGTAATCATACAGAATATTACCTTGGCTTTTTAGAGCCTGTTATTCACAGTAATTAACACGTGGAACAGGACCTTGAGTAAATATTATTTATTGTAAATGTTTTAAAATCTGACTTTTGCTAAGCAACAGCACAAGCAAACAGACCAAACTCTGTTTCTAATTCTTTATATTTGCGTCAGTTTCCTGGATATCAGAGATTAACGCTGGTTTTGAATTACTTGTATGTCTCTTTTTAACTGATCTACAGTTCAGCTTTACTTTTGAACTCTCTGGGCCTGATTCCAGCAGTTTAAGCTGCTGACTATCACTCAGTTAGAGGGAGATCGTACCTGAAAAACCACAGTTACACAGAGCAACAACAGGTGTTCAGGGAGCAGAGTGGGAATGAGTGAACCATCACATTGCTTCTGAAGCTGAGAGTTTAAGGTACAAAAGTAATGTTGCTTTAATGTAAATAAAGTGTAAAAGTAGTCAAATAAAAAAATAAAAAAGTCAAATTTAGACTGGAGGAAGCCTCTGCTCTGGACTTCTGGGGCTTTTCTCCATCTCCAGGGTCTGTTTATGTCTCACATCAGATCTCACATTAAAAAATAAACTTTGCCATCAATAGTTTTATTAATAAATATTAATACCAGATGAGTAGCTCCTGAGTGTGGAGGTATCGATCACAGAGGCATCGATCAGCTTGTTCCTGTTGCTGTGATGAAATCATGCCCGGTTCAAAGAGCAGAGTTACCTCCAGCTGCAGACCAACTCACATCACACCCACATCTCTACTCCAGCTTCTCCAGTCTAAAAATTCATCATTACACCTGTACCCATTGGCTTTCAGCATTTTGTAACTCAGCTGAATGAAAAGATAAACAACAAAGAACAACTTAACTGTCAGACCAACGTGTTCTGGCTGTAGTTTTTACCACTTCGGTCTTTTTCCCTTTTGCATGCACCTTGGAAATATGGGATGTTGTGCCAGAGTTCCCTAGTCTGCTTCTACTGACTCAGCCAAATCCTGAAAACTAAAACTACCAATATTGTACCCAGTTACAAAGCCTTCTGGGTACAGGCCCAGAGCCTCTGCATGAAGTAACAGGTCACAGTTCTTTGTTGAAAGTCAAAGAACTAGAAAAGATGATCCCAAAGAGAAGCTAACAACCACAAAGAGACGTAAACAACTAGAAAGTCACAAAAAAACTGCGAAGAGACACAAAATAACCTAAAAGAGATAAAAACGGACTAAAAACAGTGCGTCATTTGTGGTGTGAGTTTCTTCCTGCTGTGTAAGAAGTATAAGAGTCCTTTTACAAGTCTGTGCGAGAAGGTAAGTCGTGTGTGCAAGTAAATTATTACAACTCATAGTTACGATTTATTGTTAGGTGACCCCTAGTGGCCGTAGTGATTATGACGGGAGCAAAGGAGGAAGCCAGGTGACGGAGTGGCGGTGGATGGATGGGTTGATAAAACACAGAACTTGAACACAGGAAATTGCTGTTTGTTGCTCGGCGCAAAACTGATGTTAACAAGGTTTATTATTGTAACCATGACAACAAAGGTCCGGTATGTCTGCTTCTATGGTTCGTATCCGAGCGTAGGGACAAGCGACCTATGAGGAGGACTTGCTGGTCTATGTCCCGGCGCTGTAGCTTGTGTCTCAACACATTTTTACTCATTTTACAACTGTGCCCTTCCCCCATTGAGTAGTGTGACCCCGCCCCTGACCACAAAGTAGAAAAAAAAAAACCCACCTCAGGGTCGGACTGTCTCCATAAAAACAAAAGAAAACACACCACTCAGCTGCTTTAATTCCTTTTCATCTCCTTTCTCTTTCCCTCTCAGAGCGCTTCGACCTTGAGCTCCTCGGAGTGAAGAAATAACAACGGCACAGAGCTCTTTTGTCATGTTGCGACCGCAGCCGTCAAACCCACCAGCCCTCTGCAGGAAGCCAGGATTTCCTTCAGCCTCGGCCGGCTTCAGCCCCGACACGGATCTGTAACACGCACTTACGTTGTGATTAAGACAAGTGTCAGTGAAGTGGAATAATGTTATGTATGATATTGTTGCCTCCCTCTCTGCCTCGAGGACACAGATCATGTTTTTCCTTCTTGTTCCATTGTATTAGTCTGTTTACAGGTACGCTGCAGCACTAATGCAGCACAGGTGAAGGTTCCCAACCCCCATCTGAGAGGCCCACATCATCTGCAATCAGGTAATTAGTCCAATGACCTTCAACGACTCCATTTGATGAAACACATTCACTGAAACCACTAGGACACAGGCTGCTGGGCTAAAGTTGAAGTTGACTGTGGTGAAAATGTATTTAAATTCACCTGAACAGTTTGTTCATAGCAAAAAAAAAGTCATCAGGAAAAAAGGGAAAACAAATCACTGCGTTCAACTCACATGACGATGTGGTGAATAAACTGTGCTAGAGTTAAACCTTTAATCAAAATTAGTGTGCAGAGCTGCTTTCAGTAAACACTTCAGCAAAGAATTCCCACATGTCCTGGAGAGCCTGGAGAACCCTGTAAGCAGCTACCCAGTCATGCAAACGTCCTTGAAAATAAGGAAAAAAGAGAAATTTTGACCAAAATATCCTTGAAAACTGAGCTGGTTGCTTTAAGCCCTCAGGACTCCTCGTGAACGGTCTGATTCCCAGAATTACAATTTAACCAAGAAATCTACTTCATCAAATACAGATAACTTAAGTTGGACTTAGAGTTTAAGCTCAAATTCAGGCTCTTGATTTCCCCCGTAACTTTGGAGCTATTTGATGTTTATTGATAATTATTGACAAATCCTCAACCCAATAGTGTTATTTATGGCTGCTCCATTCGATCATCCTGCACCATTTCCCCCAAAATTCAGCCTGGCATATTCGGTATCTTTGGAAACTTTGAGATCTCCACTAGAAATTCAAATCCAGTTTGGTTATTTTGAACGAGCTACAGACTGATCCACAGGTGGCTTCAGCGGAGATAAAGAGAGAAAGAAACATGCTAGGATGTTGTTCCTGGAAAATGGTTCCTTTAACACAGCAGTGGCAGCATTGTTTTCTGAGCAGCATGTTAGTTAAAAGACAGACTCCTCTGAGCTCCTGAATGTGCCAAGGAGCCGTAATGAAGCTCTTGTGGCTACAAAAGCATAATAAAGGCTCATTAAAGAGTAAACCAGAAGTGCCTTTTTGTATCTGGTGGTTGACTAGCGTGAAACATCCAATTAGACAGTTTTGGCGAAGCTCAATTAAAGTCTCCTTGTTCCCGTTTTTACCATGATAATTATCATCACCTTGCTTTTGAGTGACAGCGTCTCCGACGCAGCTTTAATGATCCCGTTCCCCGTCAGCAGTAAATAACATTACTCAGCCTTGAGATGCGAAGCCAGAGCAAACAGCAACAGGAAGCGCGTGCAGGCGCTGACCTCAGCTCGTGCTGATTGTTAACGACAACAGGCGAACCAACATCAACCCCTGGTGAAAATCTTCCATTTACACAATCAATTCCTCACGCTCGGGCCTCTGTGGATTCATTGATCTTCACATCACATGGATGAGGTGGGCTCAAGTGTGCAGCATGAAGGCTGAAGTCCGTCATGCTCTTGTAGTGCATTGATTGGGTGCGAGCCGGTGTTATATGATTACAAGGCTCCAACTCTTGAAGGTGAGGACCACAAAATGAGCAGTAATTCCCCGTATCCACCAGGCTTCCACCAGAACAAACATTCATCAAGGTCTGCTGATGAAACTCAGAGACAGACAAGGTTTGAAAGCGAATAAGGGATGCCGACATGTCTGGTTTGTAGATGTCACTAAATCCTGGAATTCAGGATTTGTTTTAAAATGAAAGCTGGCAGCAAACTCCACTTTGCTCTGTTTTTTTTCTTTTTAGTCACAGGAGGAGAAAGCTGCAGTAAAAAAATCAACTCCAAGGCCAGCAGAGATGGACAGTCTGCTTCACCGTCCATTACTGCAGAACAATTTACTGTCAACTGGAAGGAAAAACAACACATGGACTGCCTGCTGTCGCCTGCAGTGTTAAATCTGTACAAATCATCTGAGCTTGGCCCCATACAGTACAGTAGGTTAGTCTTACTTTGTATGACATGAGAGATGAAAAGGCTCTGGGGCAAAAGCCACAAAGCCAGAACAAAAATTGTCTTTCCTTTACTGACAGGTAACTGGAAACCCCTCCAAAACCAAACTAAATTATTTATTGATAATATAAATTTTCTCTACATTAAGTGCTGGAAAGATTGTGATTCTTTGGTCTGTTCAGTTGGTGGTTATCGCTACCCTGCTAGCTACCCATGCTAAACAACCTGTTAGCTGCTCACCTTATGACTGTAACCTGTAACTACCCTGTTAGCTAGTCATGTTAGCCTACTAGCTGCTCATGCTAATTACACTGTCAGTTGCTGTGTTTGCAAATTGCAAGTCCAAGCTGTTCATGCTAACGACACCATCTACTGTAAAGACCTAATGCTAACTTTCCTGTCCATTGCTTATGCTACCTTCCTTTCCCAGGCTACTAACTTCGCTGTTAGCTGCACATAAACACATTAGCTACTCTTGCTAGCTACCTTTTCAGTTCCTCATGCTGACTGCCTGACAGCTCTTCATGCTAACTATACTGGTACTAACATGGTACTAACATGGTATAGTTAACTTAATACTTAACTATCAAAGTCAGTTGTTCCTGACCCAATTAGCTGTTTGACTGCAATAAAAGCAAAAGCTAGAGCTATTATTAGCTCAGTTTAAGCCATTTCAGATTGATTACTGCTGAATCCAGAGTGATTATTTCTACTAACTGATGCAATCTGCTGTAATACTACTTAATCAGTGCATTGTTGCAATGAAAGGATCATTACATTCTTACAATGCTGCTGACAGAGTATCAGAGGATGAGATTTACCACCTGTGTAGAGTCTAAAGGAAGTGGTTGTTTTGCCTCCCGCTGATCCGGGAACAGTTGTTTCCCACGAAGCTTCATGTTCCTCACAATAATAAGACTACTCTCCAGTTATCGAACCTCATCTTCTCTCGCCGTGACCTTGTCGGGGTGAACGCCGGGCTGTGTCGATCCTCGCTGCTTTTAAATATTTATGATCATGCATTGTGACGGCAGTCTGCAGCCTTAAATCCTTAAGGGGGAAGCCTATGAATGTGATTTCCGGGGCTTCGTGAGCGCACCATATACTTTTTCATTATCTCTGGATGGCATGGAGGCGGATGAGGTCAGCTGAGGTTAGGTGAGGGGGCAGAGGGAGACGGTGGCAAGTTGAAATTAATGAAATTATTTAGGACACCTATGCAGATCGTGCCCTTGGGTGAAGCGAACAGTATATCACCTGCATGAGACCAGTCGGGACAGGATGGATAGCTGTATTTCAAATATGTCAGCCATCACTGTCTCTCTGCCAGACTTCCCTCTCTCCCTCCCCTCCCGCTCTGCAAACACTCGGTTACCTTTTCACATTTTTCTTCGAGGGTGGTTTTCTTTACTGAGGGAAGCATCACACAATTAGTTTGGGGGATGATGAGCTCTCCTGAGCTTTCCATGACCCCTGACGATATCTAATCAATTTAGAGATTTTTTTCCTTTAATTAATTAAAAGGAGATCAAAGAGTCGAGATAGAAGCTGCCGCCGTGCTGCCACAGAATGATTTCAGCAGCGCTTTTTAAATGAAGATGAACGTTCATGGTCACACACACACACACACTTTCATATAGACACTTATAACACACACATAAAATTCACTTGCATGCATTCACACACACACACACACTCAAATACAGCAGGCCTCCTGCTCTCCAAACATGCAGCCTTATGTTTATTTATGATATGCCAATATGAAGCACTTCAAAGAATTGTCCAGCCCTGGAAAAAAAAGAAGAAGAAGAAGAAGAAGAAACCCTCCCCTGCCAGCGTCTGTAAATTAGACCCATAATTCTCCAGAAGGAACCAGCAGCCAGCGAGCCGAGGCTCCACTCGACTCCCGTCCTTCAAACCCGAAGTGGTCTCAGAGAAAAGACAAGAAACTCACCATCACAGTGATCTCTTTGTTGTTAATGCTGCTCATGATGCAACCATGATGACAGCTGCGACAGGAGCTCTGACTCAGGATTCACCCAAAGGGAGAGAAACTGACACCGATCAAAAACACAACAGAAGGCAGCATTTCACACACAAACCTGTTTTAGCAGCAATTCTCACAACTCCATTGTCAAAGCAACATTATGCAATGATTTTACCTTAAAGTCAAAACTTCAAAATCATTTTGATGGTACAAACACCTCTCTGTGCCCCCAACACCTGTTCTTGCTCTAACTGTGTATGTATGTAATGTAACTTAGGTGGAGTGAGTACGATTTCCCATGAGAAGTGTGCAAGGCTTTAAGGCACTACGTCTCACACCACCAACTGTGGGTCTTCAATAGGAAGAAGCTAGCTTGATACTTCTATCTTCCTTTTGGAAGCTAGCTCCTTGCATCTACATTTTAGCACACACCTGCTCTGGGTTCAGATGCTGAGGTGACATGAGTGGACAGAGACTTCTGGTTTGTACTGAGAGGATGATGTATTTGTTGCCTGAGCGATTCACAGGCTAGGGGGACATGGATATCTGTATCTAACTTCTTGGTAATCCATCAAGTCGTTGTTGAGATATTTCAGTCTAAACCAAAGCGGTGGACAGACTGACAGACAGACAGACCGCTGTCATCATGCCTGAAAAACTACAAAAGTAAAGATCATTGCTAACGGACCAGTGGAAACCAGAGTATTCATCTGAGTGTTCACATATTGACACAAACACCTGAAACAACACGATGCAACCTGAGCTATAATTTGGACCTGGCATGAGTCCTGGATCTGTACCTGGTCTGAATGGAACTGCTGTGGTGAGATCGATGGACCAGGGACCCATGTTATCACATTTGTGGCCTGTGAGGTGATATTTGCATTAAGCCCTGCCTCAGTGTTTACACAACAAGTACAAGGTGAAAACACAGTAGAGATGAACCGATTAATCGGCGCCGATGGGACGTTTTACAAACTATCGGAATCGGCGGAACTTGGCTCCGATAGTGGCCGATGGCTGCAGTCTTTTTCCACAGCGCCATAAACAAAAACTCCCTGTCGCTCTGATCACTGAGGGGCGGGGCGGCTCTTCACAGAGAGAGAGAGCATGGGAGAGAGAGAGAGAGAGAGAGAGCACGGGAGAGAGAGCGAGAGACGTGTTAATTTAGAACTCCGCTGGTGCGCGGGCGCCCCACGTGATAATTCCGTGATACGTTCATTATTCATTACATTTTGTGATAAAAACGTGGAAATTATGTTAGCGGACTTCCATATTGAAGCTTGATGTAAACAATGACGACTTCTGGTCGGTCTTTCGACCAATGAGATGCTCCGATTTCTTCTTCTTTTGTTTTTATACTCATATAACTATTGATCCATTCATGTGGCATCATTTTAGAATACATATTATTATTGCCCAGGTTGTCCTGAAAAAAAAGATGTTCATTACTTGACTGTGCATGAAAGGGTTGAGATTATACATGCATTAATAGACAGAGAGGCCAGGCGGACAAAAAAGAGCAATAAATGGCTTGGTTTTTTAAGTTTCGTTGTGTGGTTCCTGAGATATTCTGCAAAGCACAGACGCTGTCGCATGGGGCGCCTGCGCACCAGCGGAGTTCTAAGGGATAAGCGGCAGCAGAGAGAGGAGACGACACGCGTTACTGTAAGTGCAATAAAACCTTCAGGAGTTGAAAGTCAACAAACATAACCAATAAGGCAATAAGTCCCACATGTTCAACAAGCATAAACGTGCATCATATTTCAGCATAAACAGCCACATTTCCACCAGCATGTTTTAGCCTACATGACCGCAGTGCTTGTTAAGTTAACAATTAACAGCTTGTTAAGAACACGCTAAAATGAAAGCTGTCTGTCTGTGTGTAGTCTGTTCATCTTAGTTTGCCATGAATCTGAAAATTTGGCAATTTCTTGTAAACTTTAGCTGCTGGCTGAGACAAACCAGCTCCCACCCCCGATTTGTTTCCAGATATTACTGAGTTTATATAGTGACTTTGCTGTTGTAAACTTCACTGTTGCTGCAGTGGAAACAATATGTAGTCATATCCCTGTTCTGAATTTATTCTTTAAAAAAAAGACAATTAAAAAAACAAACCATTCTTTAGTACTGATAAAGAACAGGACTGTTAAGATAAGATATGGATAAGATAAAGATAAAATCCTAACATACCATGCATATAGCTGGTTAGTGGTTACAGCCTGACTATGGGAGGATGAGAAAATCATAGTTCAAATCCCTTCCCTTATACGCCTTGTTTAACCAGTGTTATTTTGTGATTATTATTTTTTATGGAACACAGTGCCATCACTCACAAAAATGTGAAGGATCACTTCATTTCCCCCCATATTAAAGTGCAAGTTAAATCATTCATGCAGATTTTAATAGATATTGAATACATACAAGTTTAAATTAAATATATTAATATTATATAATATTGATTATATATTAATCACATATAATAACACATAGCTAATAGCTATGTGTTATTATTTTTAAAAATCTATTAATATATTTTTATCCATTAGCTATATTGAATTAATTTACATTAATTCACATCTTGTTTCATACATTACAGATGGCAGCTGCAGGATCTAAAGTCCCTGTATTATCCCGATTAATCGGCTATCGGCTTTTTCCTGCTCCAAACTATCGTTATTATATCGGCCTTTAAAAATCCACTATCGGTCGACCTCTAGAACACAGTTTACAGTTTGAAGTGATCTGTATTAATTCTGCATCTGATCTGACTCCAACAGCAAATCCAAAAAGCTCTTCTCTGACAACTTCCTTCCTTCCTCTATAAATAAAACAGAACAAGACACATTCTGTGTGTACAAACATCACAAGCAGCACGAGGTCACCACAGCAGATGTGCTGCTTTCTAGAAAATAACAGTTTAAGAAATCATTTTGAGCAGGACCATAAAAACAACCTCAGCCCTGGATCACCACGAATATCTCACCCTCCATTAAACCTTCTTGGTGAGGGTGAAATCATGTGAAAAATGCTGTAAAAATTAAAGTATTTCCAGCAGCAGACGTGTTGCATTTCATTGTGTTGCAGAAATCAACAGTGTGTAGCGGCAGCAGGTCTGTGCTGTTTGCTGGAGGCTTTAACCCAGAACGTCTGACAGCGCTGTTAGCCGAGACATTTATAGCACGAGCCGCCCGGTGGGAATCCAGATGCCACATCAGTTCCCTATCAGCACCTCTCCTCGAACACGCCTTCCACATGATCACAACACATCCTCCCCGCAGCCGCTAGAAACTCAGAGAGCAGATGCTGCTGCAAACTAAAAACCACAACTGTTTGTGAATTCATGTACCTCGCTGTTTTCTCTCTGTGCATTTGGGGTGGGGGGGGGGTGTCTTTGGTGGTGTTTTTTCTGCCGCAGAACAAACAGTCACCGTGTGTTTCGCCCTCCAGCCCGCATTTGCATTTTTGGCCTGGGCACATGGCGCTATCAGCACGAATCAGCTCCCCACGACCAAGAGACGCAGCTGAAAACAAGCTCAGGTAAGCAGACAGGTTTCTGTTGATTCACCCTGACACATGCAGAGAATTTACATTTGTATGTCTTTACTACAGTTTAGCTGGTTGTTTCTTATCTGAGGTGACTTCTAGTTTGTGTAACAGCAGAACTGGACCCAGATTCGTTACGTAGTTCAGGCTTTCTTATCAGTTTATCAACCACAACTAAAATAATTGTCAATCAAAACTCAATTATTGCACAGAGGAACATGTTTTACTTCTTGTAAAAGCTGTTTTCTTCTTTACTCTGCTGCTCTCAAACATCAAATACACTGACAGCATCATAAATCACACAGACTAATGAACAGAGTCCACCATCACCACACACATTCATATCACTGTTCACTGCTAAGATCATGCTAATGCTAAAACAACATTTCCCACTGCTGCTGCTTCAAATTAAAACATCTAAACTGGACAAACACAGTGTTATTGTCACTGATGTTAGCGCTAACTGCGATCGTTAATCAAGAATGTGTCTACAAAAAAAACTAAACATGATTTAGTTCATTTCGTTGTCAGTGGATGAGTTGTAAATCTGTCGGAATAATGAAAGACTGAGATGTTCCTGACAGGCTCAGCAGTATAACTGAGTCCATTAATGATGGCTGTTCATGACATGATGGAAAATGGAAGCATAATGACTTCATGTCTTTCTTTTTTTTCTAAATCAAAACAGCCTGAATTTGTTTGGCTGCACTATAAACACACGAAAGCTTCTTTACTGTTTCTATTTCTTACAAAACTCGACCCTACAAAGAGCAGGTTTTCTCACCTGTGACTCAGTGTTTAAGTCTAAATCTGTTTGACGACTAATGCAACAAAGATCATGATCCTTTCTCTGCTTTAATGAGCCACTGTTGGCTGTTTGATGGTAGAAATGTGTCCTCTGTCTGAGTGTTTGACTGATGTGTTTGATAAAAACATTTCACTGAAAGCTCATTATCACCACGTCATCTCAAGCTTCAGTTATTCACTACAGACGCTTCACACTGTAGAGAAACTCATACGAACACATCCATTCAAAACTGGATGAACTGTACATTCATTGGTTCTTTTTTGTTTTATTTGTTAAGCTTCTTCATTTCTACATTTGAACCCATAGTAACTCAATTTATTAAAACAATTGAGCGAATCAAGACAAGCTGAGAAGATTTCAGCCTGTTTCCAATGCAAATCAACTTGTTTTAAGTATTTTTTAAAACAAGTTTAAATTGGATTAATTCCAGTGCAGCACCAAGCATCATACTCCTCCTCGTTACAGGGCAAAGACACTTGTTTCTAAAAATACAAAGTTTTGATGATTCCTGTGAGAAACAGGGTGATATATTCTCGCTGCGCTGGCAGCTTTTTTTTTTTTCCACTTATTTTCTTAGGACTCAAATACAGACAGAAATGACTGGAGTATGTGGAGAGTTATTCCAGTGCACAGAATCTTATTTTATATTCTAGTGGAGATCCCAAAGTTTCCAAATATGCCAAATCTGTCAGGCCGAATTTTGAGGAAATGTGTCGGAAACGTTGCAGCAGAATATTTCCACTTGATGGAAAGGGGCAGAGATAAATAGTTTGGGTCTTGGCTTTGAATATTTCATTTAGTATAAACATCATATATCTTCAATAAAAAACGCTGGGAGATGCAGATACAGAAGATTTACATGATTTGGAAATCAGTGACCTTTCTGACTTCTCTCTGGGCTTTTTAAACAAATCAGCCTTTGGGTTTTTGAGTCTGAGCCGCACTGGAAGTCCATGTTGAATCATGTTAACCCCAGAATACAATATATGAAATATTTATAGTCATTTCACTTGTCTGACCTCATTCTGTCTCACAATCCACAAAGTTGAGGATCAGCTGAGAAACACACTTCCACAAAACCTCAAAAAGTACAGTCTGCATCATGCAGAGAGGAGCTGAGCCTTTCTAACATTTTAACAACATATCCAATATCCACAAGGAACATTAGAATTCTTAGAATCAGTTTAAACAACTTTAAAACCAAAGACAGGATCCATCTGAAGAGGAGAGTCAGAAATCCCTCTGACGTGATGGACACAAGGCCTTAAAATGCAAATAAATCACGAGCTCCGTCCCCAAAAGTGGAGAGAGAAATCCACCTCTGGAGGATTACACAAGGGAATCTCAGGCTGCAGGCTGAAAAAGTGAAGAGTTTCTGGACGAGGATTCATGAGGGGTGACCGAACCAAACCCAAACCTTAACTGAACTTTACCCAGCTGCAGTTCAGAGTGAACCAAGCTCAATTCAGCTGCAAAACACCAAATGAATAAATGCATTTTAATCAATGGTCATTTTAAACATTCATTTTGTTCAAAAATACCAAAAGTTTATGACTTTTGAGCAAGCACCATCCACCAAGGAAGACCCTGGGATATCTCCAAAACTTCTTTTTTTGGTCAAACTAATTTTTACTGGTTGCAGGTTCAGATGAAGGGAATATTTTATTCTTATGCAGTAAGTCCATGTCAGAAATGTCATTTTTTAGCTTTTAATGGCTATTTCTGAGTCTTTCTGTATGCAAAACTAATAAATAAATCTATAAAATTCAGATTTTTTCAGAAGTAAATTAACGTTCATTTTGTTTATTTCTGTGAAACCAGCAATTTAATCTAGCCTCTGAGAAATTATAATGGACATTTTTATCTCAGTTTTTCACACAAACACATTCACAGAAAAATAATGATTAAAAATAATAATAGATGAACTGAAAATCTAAATAAAACCCCAAATCTTCAGCCGTAAATTATTCACAGAAATTATTCAAATTAAAGAATAAATCTATGAAACTACAGAGAGAAAAAAATCATCTGTGACGTCTACAAATATATCCATTTGATTACATTATTTAAATGCTTAAAATCTTCTTTAGTCGTCCATAATCAATTACTTTTTCTAAACTTAAAGACATTTTTTAAAACAACTCATTCATTTAAATTGGACAAAAAAAGTCTGTTCATTTAAAAGCTGAATAATAAAACTCGCAGCTGTCTTTCTCAGACTCAACCTACACACTTAACATTTTAAACAAATTCTTACCTGGTGTTTTTGCATCATTGCAACATAACTGAATTAGATATTTTTCAGATTAATTGATTGATAATTGATTGATAATTGATAATTCACTTTGTTGTCACGCTCCACAGCTTCATTTCGTCACAACAGAAAATTAAACAAATTACAAATGAGCAGAGGCTGACTCATGTCAACAAACAAAACCGCCTTAAAAAATGTCTCAGTTTAATTATCGCAGGAACAACAATGACTGGTCCTGATTAAAACGTCGGGACTGAACGACGACGTTCAGCTTAATAACAAACGACGCGCTGGATTTCTGAAACGCTGACCTTTGGGAGAAACATTTTTCATCCGACCCCCGACAATGAACATCAAACTCAACAACTGTGGACTTAATGAGGTGACTCAGCTGCAGACTCCCCTGTCCTTTAAATCTGTCACACACACACACACACACACACTTACCCAGAGTCACTTTCTGCTGTGTAACATCTCGTCAATCAGCTGCCTCTACACACACACACCTGCTGAAGTGACTGAAGAGCATCTCTGCTCAATAGGCTCTTATTCACAAGTGTGTGTGTGTGTGTGTGTGTGTGTGTGTGTGTGTGTGAGGGGTGGAGGAGGTGGGGGCTCAGAGGTAAGATGCTGGCAGATAATCGATGCTGTGTGATTGGCTCGTGACCTAGCGGCTGCCGGCGGCGCAGGCTCGTTGTCGTGACGACGTGACTTTAACAGGATGATCGTTCGCTAGAAAACTGGTTCAAGGCCTAAGATTCGTTTATTTACTGTGTGTGTGTGTTAAGCAGTATGCAGGGTGGTGTTACAGCCATCAGCGTGACGTCTAAAATGAAGGTTTGAGTCGTCATGTTGACAGATCAGAGTCACTCGGAGCTCTTACTGTTACACAGACTGTTCACGTGTTTCTGTTCTTACCTCAGTCGTGTGCAGATGTTGGTGAAGATTTTACACAAGGTGCTGATAGGAGGGAAACTGCTCCTGGAATATCCCACCTGATTTTCTTTCAGGTAATAATAAAGTTAGAGGAATATAATTCTTAAAAGGTTTGTACTTTGGTTTTCAGGCCCTGGAGAACTCTGGCAGAAAAGTGCTTGGGTGTTTCACCAAATAAGAACTGCTCATGTTGTATGACAGGTTCACCATCACTCCTTTGCTTTATATAAATACTTGTTTGACATTGTTTTCTTGTTTCCTTTGTGTGTTTACCGAGTATCGCCACTCAGTCTGACAGCCGTGGAGCGAGGAGGATGTGCGTGCATCACAGTGAACATCATTGACCAAATCTAATGAGTTTCCTGATCAGTTGCTTGAAAAGAAGCTGCAGTGACGACACCAGCATTTTTCAGAGAAGCTCAGAGGTTTTCAGCTAGAAGCACTCAGAAAAAAAGACGCTGGGTGCAGCACTTTTTCTCTTTCACTCTGTGAAAAGACGCTTCATCACTGCACCATGTACACACAACCCTGGTTTTATTTAGACGTCCATCTGGAAGCTTTTTAAAGACCTTTCACCTTTCACCCTGAGCATAAAACACTGGTGCTGGAATTATGGGAGGAAATTGTGCTGAATCTTGGTAATATAATTAAAGAAATAAAACCTAAGGTTTCTGGATCAATCGCGAGCTTTACTGCGTTTATGTTTCATTGTTGAAATCAGTTGTTAGAAAGGGTGTAGCCAGGAATTGGGGACATGCCCCTCTCACATTTTTAGATCCAGGTTTTCAGCTATAAGGCTGCCCTGCCATCACACTACCAGATAGATCAGTTTCCTTTTATTTACAGCCATTTTTCACAAACGTTTGAACATCACTCAACTCTAATGTGCTATTTGCTAGATTGATATAAATGTATAGAGAAACATTATGAGGGTGTTTTTTGAGCCCACAGTCGAAGCGGAGTGTGACCAGGAAAATGAAAATCCACACACCACATCTGGAGATACGAGGTTTCCCTCAGCTTCAACAGTATATCACACTCTTATATATACATGTTTCTGTTACTGAACAAAGGCTGTGAAAACCCTCAGCAGCTCTGTCTTTATCCAAGGCTGCAGCTCTTCAGGGAGCCTCTAAGTTGGACAAGCTGATTAAGTTGCGTTTTTCTTGACCAATGGAGTGCAGCGACAGACAATTAGGACGTGGACGTGCTGCTCTCTGTGGTTGTTATTTCTCAGGCCCAAAATGACCTCCGGGAAAGACTTGTGGAGGAAGGAGGAGGACGGGCAGGGAGGGTGAGGGGGGGTGAAGATAGCCTGCCCAGCATGCTGCTCATCACGGTGCGTTTGATCTATTGCCTGCCACCTCCCTCCTCTCCTCCCCCCTCGCTCAGTCATACTCTGGCTGCTTGAATGCCACCAGCCACCCATATATTAACCACCAACATCCACTGGATGTGATTCAGGGAGGTAAAAATAACTCCCCCCTCCCTCCTCCTCCGCCACCCCCTCTCCAGCTTTCCATCTGTCCATCCACACGTCTCCCTCCTCCTCTCGGTCTTCCCGCCACCTGCGCCCGAGCAGATCAGCAGGTAAATCAGTGCACCTGCACCTCCGAGGGTTAGAGGTTCCTGCTGCAGGAAAATGAACACACAGTGTTTCCTGCATGACACGATGAGGAGTGACAACTGATGGGACAAACTGGAGACGCACTCAGAAAGGAAAAAAGAGAGCGTTAGCATCCATGAGACAAAGCTGCAGCTAACTACGACTCCAACACGACATCTTCAAATTATCTGAGGAGTCCGACCAACAATCTAAAACCTCAACGATATCCGATATCCAATCTTAGAAGACAGAAAAAAGCAGCTAATTCTGACATGTTAGAAGCTGAAAGCAGTAACTGTTTTTAATATTTTCCAGGCTCAGTCAGTCTGCTCTAGTTTCTAGCACAAGCACTGCACTGCTTCCACACAACATGAATATTATGTGGCAAAAAGGCAATTTTTTGCTGAAGGAGACTGCTTTTTCTGAGCTTTTACACTGCCAGTGAAGGCATCACAATCACACAGACTGTCAGAGGCTGCTCTGCCCCTTCAGATGTGGCATTAGCATCCCCAGCAGGACTGAAACTGTCCCACCAACATCCTAAAATATGTCCACAACCATCCAAGAGCTCACACATTCCTGAATCACGCAGCACAAATAACTCTACCAATTCAACAGCCTGGGCAATCGACCTCAGCACAGTATGGATGCCAAGGGAACACTTCCTGTCTGAAGTTTGGTTGTGTTTGTTCCAGTTTGTGTTTGTTCAAAGCCGGGTCCATAAAGAACTGATTTTCCCAGGACTCGACTGACCTGCACAGAGCTCTGACCTCAGCCTCATCCAGCACCTTTGGGATGAACTCAACTCTGACTGCCATACTTTTTGGTCTCGCAGCGTACAGTACAGCAGTCTGTCCTCCAACATCAACATTAAGTGTTCAGTCACTTCAGACGGGGGCTTCCCCCAAAAAA
Organism: Lates japonicus; assembly: GCA_033238685.1. Lineage (NCBI taxonomy): Eukaryota > Metazoa > Chordata > Actinopteri > Centropomidae > Lates > Lates japonicus. Next base: position 9,112,955 of record BRZM01000037.1, on the reverse strand, counting down.
CTCACCCCTCTCCTGTCACTGATAAGGAAGGAGGGGAGGAAAACAGGAAAACAGCTGCCAACACATTTCAGCCTTCATCAGAGCCTCACAGCCCCACCAGACTGAACTCTCTTTACACTGGATTTCTCCAACACACATTTGCACTTGAAAAGGGATCCAAATATTCAAAATAACTCCTGGAGGGTGCTCCTGATTTAATGCGTGAAGGAGGCTTTACTCAAATATTGTCCTGTGGCCTGATTTAGCATCTCCTGAAAGTCGCAGAGGAAGGATGGGCTGTGTGTATTTTTGACATGTTACAATTTATCCACGCTCTGGCTTTGTTCCTGGATCGAGAAACATTTTCTGTCTAATCTTCTAAAGCGAGCCATTTTAGTTTGAACGAGGCAAAGTACTCCTCTTAAGTGTTTTTCATTTTTCTTTACAGAGACCGTTCAATAAACGCAGAGACAATCAGCTTCAGGGTCAGTTTGGATCAGAAAATTAAAAATAATAAATTTAATCTACATACAAAGTGGCAGGCCTGTGTGTGCCTGTGTTGTTACCATGACAACCAGAGTAGTAATGACAGTGTTTATAATATTTAAACACATAAATCCAGGCGGCTCTCCTGTGAATTAAGAAGCGGATGGTCAACAGTTTTCAATCTGGACATGTTTCCCCCTCCAATCTGTTTCCATTTTACCAAACCAGTCTGAGAAAACTTCCCTGCAGACTCTCTCCAATATGAAAGCAACATCTCAGACCATTCACAACCATAATCTACATGTTCCCACTTGATGTGTCTGTAATATCTGCGTATTGTAACTACAGTACGGTCAGAGTTAAGGTTGGGGTTGGCAGTGATGGTTACTAACATGAGACAGGACAGGAAGCTGGGACACCAACACGTTTTATACACACTTCATACAAAAGATAAAAGGCTCAAAGCTGCATAAAGATGCAGAGCTGGTGTTGATTTCCAGTGGGTGCAGCACTACGAACAACACTTTCACATTGTACAGGATCTTTTGACTCAGTGTTCATGTCAAATATATAAATATATAAACCTTGAACACCCCAGGTGACCACCAAATCAGCCGCCCGTTATCAATCTGCTTCTCACAACAACACAACCTGGTTCTGTGTTTGGTTGTATGGATAGTTTGGGCGTTGGGTTTATTGCTGTTGCCGGTGTGAATGAACTGCGTTATTGTGAGACAGTTAATTTGATGATGATACATCTGTATATCTGAGTTTAGCCCTGATCCAGGATTGAATAAGTGCGTGTCCTTGTCCTGGGTGAATGTTGAAAATGCAAACTCAGGAAATGGATGGTAGGAAATGTTCTTTATAATTTAAAGCCGGAAAAAACCAACATTTAAAAAAAAACAGCAGTTTTAAAGGGGAAAAAGAAAAGATAATTTATTCAGATCAGGGGTATTCTGGGTTAATTTGGTTGTTGCATACATGTTTTTTGAACAGTATTATGGTTCATGTGAAGACGCTCTGAACAACATGATCATATGGAGTCTAGACACAAAGGTTTTACGTCAGATTAAGGTCTTTTCATCTGGAAATCACTGACTCAGTGTTCACCAGGAGGAAAACCAAAGTGTGATCAGCACTGATTATCACTGATTACACTGATTAACTCCACTGGTTGGTCAAATTAAACAATTACAGAGGAAAGTGTCCACCCTTTAATGTGCAGGAGAGCGTTTTGATTTTGCAGTTTTAACAGGCTTTAATAATAAACGACTAAATGAATATAAAGACATGTTGTGAATGCTCTTGTATTTCAATCAGACATGACTGAAGAAATCCAACCAGAGCTAGAAACGAGCTACATTAGCTCTGTAATTTCCATCTAATCTTGTCAGTATAAAGAAACAAAACACCCCAGGAGACCTGAGGTTGAAAACGGCAGTGTCACAGCTTAAAAACTTCCTCACTGGAAACTGGGATTTTTGCCTGCAGCATGAGGAGATTCTGGCAAAATTCAACAGTGTGAGCCAGGAGGGATCATGTGACTCCGGACTGTTCACCACTGCAGCATCGCTGGCAGCAAACAGAAAGATGAACACAGCTCTGAGGTCTCTGCAGGGAAACCGGCACCGTGCACGTTCGCTCTCGCTGCTATTTTTATCGACTGGATGTCTGGGAGGGTCTCGCCAAAATAAAATAAAACTCCTGTCCCTCTTTGACTTAACGCCTGTGTCCTCGGGTGAAGGAGAGGAGCCGGGGGAGTCGTTCACATGAACGCCTTCGCCAAGGCCACCGGTGACCACGGGGAGGGGGGAGGCGAGGGGACAGTATGGCTGGAGCCTTGGGAAATCAGACCATTATTAAAAGGCCAAAGACCCCCCAGCAGATGGTAACCAGGAGAGCGGAAGGAGGCAGGGAGGGGGAGGAAAATAAGGAAAATGAAACAGCAGAGGGAATGGAAAAAAAAAGGGAAGAGGCAGGAGGGGAGACTGATGAGAGGGAGAAAATGGAAAGAAAAGGGGAGAGAAAATTGAGATTGAGAAGGTAGTGAGAAAAAGAGGAAGTAAGAAAATGATGAACAAAAATGAGAGGGAGAAGAAGAAGCAGAGGGAAAATAAAAATGAAAATTGAAAAAATTAAGATGAAATAGCTGCAATGGAAGAAGGGGAAGAAAGAGGAAGAAAAGTGAGGGGAAAGACGGTGAAAAGATGAAGAGGAATAACGCAAGAAAGATGGCAAACTGGAGGCAAGAGAAGGAGAAAGAAGGAGATAAGACAGAGATGAAGGGTAAAGAAAGAGGAAAGACGAAGAAGAAGAGGGGGCAGATAAGGATGAGAAGGGAATAATTGAGAGAGATAAAACTGAGCAAAAGCAGGTTAAAAGACTGAGAGTCCTGTAAAGAGAAATTAGATGGAGACTGAGAGCTGGAAACACAGGCGAGATAAAGAAAGGAAAGGAAATGAGAAAAGGAAGCGTGAGAAGTGAGAGACGTCATTACCGAGCAGAGAAAAGTCGACATCACAGCAGGTGGCGTGTTGACTTCAGCAGACAAACACTCGGCTCGCTGTCAAAAACAGCTGCTGGAGCAAAACCAACAACTCTTCATAATAAACCAACTCGTTCATGGACAAGAACACAAGGCCAGAACAGAAAGATTGGGTTTCACCTTTAACCCAAACTCTGAAGAGACTCATTTACTGAGAATCTGCAGCTTTTACACACCAACAATTTAGAAACCACTTCGTCTGGTTCAGCGTTAATGTTTCTGAGCTGACCAACATGACATGGAGTTCCCCAGGGTTCAATCCTTGGTCCTCCTTGATTCAATATTTACAACAAATGATGCATTTATAGCTCTGTCCCTGAGCCATTACAGCCCTACATATTATTATCTGTGTGACTCACAAAAATCTAATCTCCTCTATGCTTTCTTGCCTTGTAATAGTCTCTTTTCTGCTGTCCTCAAAAACACTCAGAAAACTTCGGCTTATTCAGAGGCTGCTGCTGCTGCTGCTGGAGTCCTGACACACAGAAGAAAAGAACTCCCTTTCTACTCTATATGGTGCAGCTATAACTATATTTACCCTCAGCCATTTATTTCAGTGTCTGAACTCTCAGTTTATGCTCCATTATAGCTCCAAAATCCAGTCACAGTGGAGCAAAAAAAATGACTTTCTGCTAACAATCCCACCGATCACATTGTGAGGATGTGAAAATTACAGTCACCACACCTGTCAGTGACAATGCATAATCTCACTTCATTGCTCAGTATAGTGTTTAAAATATAGGGCATAGTGAATGAGTAAAGGAAGGATTAATTTAGGACTAGGTTTGTCTTTGTTTCCTTATCTTGGTAATTAAACAAAATGTGTTCATTTTCCAGGATTATATGAAGCTATTTGATGCTAATATTTCACTCTTAAATATCTGCATACTACAACAATGTTTTCTCTTTTCACTGGTCAGCTGAAAGAGGAAAGAGACCAGCAGGAGGCATGATGTCACATCTTTTCCTAGTGAGTCACCTTTTCCATAAAAGGCTCAACAGCAGATTTTACTTGGTATCACACAGATTGTAGCCAGGTCACAGAGTACAACTCATACATTCGGTTCAGACGTCTCTCCTCTCTGACAGGAAGAATAAATGTCAAGGGGAAGCACTGGATGGATCAAAGCACGTCTTCCTCTGCTCAGCGTTACGCCCACTTCCTCCTCTCCCAGCGGAGCGGCGACCCGCCCCGGCATCGTGACTCTAATCTCCTCCACATGTCTAACTCCTCCACACTATGTCAGCTCTAATTGGCCATTACAGCAGCCTGGTGTCATAGCCCTAATGTAGCCCTGGCTGAACCTTTAGCCTCCCTGATTAGCCGACATTAGCCTTGTCACTGAAATCGGCAGGCGGACGCTCTTTGTGATGGTAAAGGGTCCGTGTGTGTCATCGCCATAACGTGGGAAGAGTTTGATGAAGCTCAGACGTTTGTGCAGTTTGTCCGCCGACGTAATGACACTGCAGACCCCAAGAAGGTGAGACAGAGGTGGTGAACATGAATCAAGTTTGACCGGGGTGTGTCGATAAGTGCTCAGGCAGCACACAGCAGGTAATTCTGTTAACCTTTAATTGCCTAGTGAAGGTTGATGTGACATGGACAATGTTTTTTTTCTAATGGGTCAAATAAATCTGGATGTAAATGTGTCTAACTGGGGGCAGATATGGACCACCAAGTTAAAAATGAGGTAAGACGTCAGTGACAGCAACAGCTTCCTGCAGAGGACAGTTTATCGAGGCCTGTAAGTGACATGAATAAAGTCAAACGTTTGTTCTCAGAAATTAATGACTGATAATGTGTGTAATAAAGCAAGTTTTACAGAGGGAGCATGGCTGTAATAAAAACATCTGATTTGACCTTTAACTCAACAGGTTCAATAGGATAATTGGAAATCTGCAGAATCTTTTACACACTAAAAACTTGTGTGTACGTGTGCAAGCCAACCAACATGACATGGAGTTCCCCAGGGCTCAGTCCTTGGTCCTCTGATTTAATACTTACATGTTTCCAACAAATTATCCAACAAAATTAAATTAGCTTTTGATTTTGCAGTTTTAAACATCAAACAACATTTGTTCTTCCTAAAATACAGTATATGTTAAAATGTTATTTACTAGATTAACCATCATCCTTTAGTCTGTGAAGGTAAAAAAAACAATGACAAATTAAGTATAAATTAGCAGAGCTGAAAGTGAAGCCCTCAAACTGTTGGTATTCTCCACATGAAAGACTAAAGATGTGATGCAACATTCAGGAGCACCAGAGAATCACGTCAGCCAACTTTTGCCAAAAGACAGCAGCCAAATTTGGCTTGGTGTTTTGGGTGCACACTCAGACATGTTTGGACTGTTAGCTCCAGCTGGCAGAAATCGGGCACCCAGACTCAAACCAGGTTACTTTAATTTGAATTTGATGAGCTAGCATGATGTTGTCTGCTGTGGTGGCGATGTATTTTGGCTTCCTTGGGTGGTGAAGAAATGTTTATTAAAAACTTTATGAAGAAAATTATTCAGTTTCCTTTAAAACATCTAATTTCCATCTGCAAAAACCTCAATTTTATCCCAGTGAAAAGTTGTAAAGCCGTTTAAAAAGTTGTTTAAACTGAAATGAAGTGTCTTCACCTTTAATTGAATCACTGCCTGCTCGTATTTGCAGCTGCACCCAAACGGTTGTCTGCTGCCTGTTCATTTTCATGTCAATAACACCGAGGGGGCTGAACACAAACAACAACAACCTGTCCCTGAATACACTCTATTAACTTTGAGCAGAGCTGTGACTCAAAGCGCCTGATTTGCAATTTACCAGTAGCTGAGGGCCAACAGCAGCTAGACTCATTAACAACAGCATGAACACACAGCAAATACACAGCACGGGCTTCTCTGGCAGCCTAGCAACAATGTACCTGATTGAACTAATTACACACTATTACGCTTTTGTGTTCAGACCACCAGTCCTGAATTAATGTAGAGCTCAACTGTTTTCTTTCACTTTGAAAATCGAATGTGAAGAATTTTAGCAGGTTGAAATATGTCAAGAAGCATTCAGTGAAGCTTTAACAGTTTCTGACGCTTCCAACTGAATCATCTCTCATTTATGATTTAGATATTCAAGGCTCAGCATCAAAGAGTGCGTTTCAGAGTGGAAAATGTCTTCAACACCGCAAACACAGAGTAAACAAAACCACAAGACTCTCTAACACCATGTTTGTGTAGCAAACCTCGAGTCGATCTTCTGTGACAGACAGCGACAAATAATTCAGCACTGATCAAATGTTAATGCTGCTCATCAGAAGGTCCAAAGTGTTTTTACTCAGTTTTAGTTCATCTTTGGAGGTTATTAGCTGCACATTGAAGGGAGATCATTCAGACAGATCCTGACAAAGAAGTTCATTTCAGTTTCCAAAACCAAAGAAGCAACTTAATTTGGTAAACTAAAAACATCACATCACTGCAAGTGAGTAAAAGAGTGTTTCTGGGAGGTGATTTTAAAATGTTGCCATAATCAAGTGTAATCAGAGCACCTGCAGCCTCTCAAACAAAAAGCCTTTCCACCACTTCAGGTGAATTTACTGGAGAGCCATGAATGACTGAGGCTGCTGGCCGCCGGTTTAGAGAGGCACGGTGGGATTTTGGCAAACAAACAAACAAATAAATCCAACATCACCACCGCAGAGTAACTGTCCTCAAACCACATACGTCACACACATTAGAAGGAGAAGACGACGTTTAGAGAAGTGGAGGTAAAGCAGCCAACTGATGAAACGGGTGTCGACACTTGAAAATGGGACGGTCTCACTGCCATCACAGCTGTAGGTGTTCACACTGAACATTATGAAGGCAGCTGTTATGAAATGTGTTATATGCTGCATGGGTACACCACAACAACAACAGGAGGAGCACCCATTTATTTCTATGTAACCCTGCACCCTGTCAGGACATGTTGACCTGTTTCCTCGTGTTATACCCTGACTACTACTTCTGTCTGTTTTGGGTTTCTTCGACCGTAAAGTATTTATATGTATTCAATGTTTCTACCGATAATGTTTTTAAAGGACATCTGACATTGGTGCCAGAAGCACAAATGATGCAGTGCTTTGCGATGCGGCCGCTGTGTGTTGCACTTTTTTTACTCAGTTTAGATAAATGGGTTGAACTGTGGGCTTGTTGACGTGCACGTAAAGCTGGTGATATGTAACACGAAGAAACTGTGCAGAAGAATAAGAAACTGCTTTTGACCTAAACAATGCTGGTTTCAAGATGGTTTTAAAAATGGGGCTTTGCGAATGTTTTATGAGGAATAAAATGGTTTGTTACACCTCAGGGATACAATGAGTTTGGTGAGAAACCCCTAGGCACACATTGATTCAGATAGAAACAAATAAGAAATAATAAAATGAGATAAGAAAAACTTCCTGTTTTACTCCGATCGACAATATTCAGGCCTCTGTGCTGAAAGGAACTGGTCTCAGTTTGAAATTCACAAACCTCAAAGTCTTCCATTTTGCCCATGAAGATTCATGAAGACTCAACTTACTTTTTACCTCTGTTTATTTTAGGAAATTTTACTAAGAGCAACAAACCAGCAACATAAGACAGCCTCTCTAACCTTTAGGCTCCACTGATACTAGAGACTGACTTTCTCCTGAAAGATTCAAAAACAGCTGTCATGAAAACCAGGAGACATGAAGTTCAGAACTCTGGTTTATAAAAACACTACAATGTTCCTTTAAAACAACGTCCTCCGCACATGTAGAGCAGAAACAAAGCGTCGGAACAGAGATGCGTCCTCTGAAGCCGCCTGCTTTCTCTCTCCTGCCGAGCCGCTGCAGGACGGCTCCCACCACGCAAATGACAAATTAAAGAGAGACGGAGATCCATAATGATGCCTCCCAGTGAGGAGCAGCTCCTGCAGACCTCCTGCTGCTCTCAGTCGTGTGTGAGTGTGAAGCACAGAGAGAGGTGTGTATATAACACTGAATATCCTTTTCTCTCTGTTTATATCACTTCTCTCTTTTTCTCCTGGGAGCAGCTGATACTGTAATAAATGTGATGTAATGTCACGATCAATCAAAATGTTTTAAAATGTCTCTTTGAATGGGGAGAAAATGTAGTAAAAGTCTTTAATGTGCTGAAATAAACTGGCACATGATTTTCTTTTCCTAATGATGTTATTACATTAAGAAGCAATTCATTAATTTAACAAGGTTTATTACATTTTTGACTTGTTCACAGGGATATTCCATCACATTTAGAGCATTTCTTATGTTATCACATGCTGCAGCTCCTCTGCAGCTCCACATCGTCTTTTCTCTTGACACGTCACAATGAACCAGTTTTTTCTGTCTCTGTGACCTACTGTACTGCAGCACTGAACCTCAACCATCCTGTTTGTCTCCTCTGGGCCTTCAGGGACCAACAGTGCAACTGTCATGTACGGTGCCTCCGAAAGGACAAAACACATCCACGAGCGAAAGCATGAACACACCGAGAAATTCATGCAAGAAAGAAGAGCTGCAGAGAGAACAAACTCTGCAGCTCCACAGAGACTTTTAGCCTCCGTTAGCTCCTAGTTTTGGTCAGCTTCAGTGTGTCATCAAACTCATTTCTCTGATAAATCCTCTGTTCTCGATTCTCAACAGATTCTGTGTTTGTCTGTTTATCCTCTCATCACCTGTATGGACAATATCTCATAACAGCTGCATGTGTAAACGTTGCCAGGAAGACACTGTTAGTGTCTATGACAACTGAGCATCTTGCTGTATTTGTGCTGAATTTTGCTGCATCTCAAGGGTTTTATTCCTTTTGTATTTCTGGTGACATGCACTTTGTGTGATATGGCTGAAAACTTTGGCAGGTAAGTCGACTGTAATGTCATTTTACTATCTCCGAGGTCAGGACTGAATTTTCATGTGAAAGTTTTCTCAGTAAACACAAACAAATACAAGTAAAACACAACTGTGTGTCTGAGACCAAATGTGTCAGATAAAGTTTCCAGCTTCTCCTGTGCCATGTTCGACCCTAACTGACATGTTGACATGTAGAACTGTGTGAAACCACAGGATGTCCTGGTTCTGTTATTTGACAGGCTGGCTGACTGACAAGTTTTCAGCTTTGGCACACACCAAACTGTCTTTTCCTACCAGCACTTTACTGATTCAGTCTAATTGTCTGTGCGTTTCATCTCGTCCAGTCGTCCACTAACTCGACAGGATGGAAATTCAGACTCTCTGTCTGAGTCTCAGTAGCTGTGTGATTGTGTGTCAGGTGTGCTGCACAGAAGCTGCAGGTGTGCTGCTCCTCCAGGAAAATGTCAGAAACACAAATTCATTCTGACAAAAGACACACACACACGCACACATGGTCACACAGAACAGAGAACACGACACACTTCAGCAGGGTGGAACTGCTGCTCTGACCCCAAACCTCCAGCACACATCCATCCACTGCCTGCAGCACAGCTGGCAGACAACAGGAGGGTGTTAGTGAGTGTGTGTGAGTAAGTGTGTGTGGGTGTGTGTGTGTGTTACTCTTTTCAACATTTACCAAGCACCCAGTTACAGTACAAAACACAACAACAACAACAACAACAACAACTAGTCTCTGAGCTGCTTCCTATTCAGACCGCAAAACTGTGATGACATCAATTTCACCAGAGATTTATGGTCTGCGTGTGTGTGTGTGTGTGTGTGTGTGCGTGTGTGTGTGTGTGTGTGTGTCCTGCAGTGCTGTTTCAGTTGCTCCCTCCATGTGCTGCAGTAAAGCAGCCAGCAGTGCTGCGACGCTCCACTGAACAACGTTGACTAAGCAGCTCACTGAGTGTGTGTTTGCCATTGTTAGTGGGCAAACACACACACACAGAAGTGAACTGGCAGTTGTACAGAGTGTGTGTGTGTGTGAGAGAGAGAGCTGAGGTTGTGTTTACATGTATTCAGAGTCCTGAAGATCAGTTATGAAGATCAGTTAAGGGGTCACGGTTGGTCCTGAACAGAGAGGAAATCTCAGTCCCTCATTGTTTCATCTGTCTCCTCGGAGTTTCACTGTTTTGTGGAGGTTACAAACTAAATCACTGCAGTAACAGCTTCAGACAGATTTCACTGTGAAAATCCGGTGAACATCAAATTAAGACAAAATAAAAGCTTCAAGTGTTTAATGACATAAAATAATCAACTAATTCATCTTTAATTTAGCTGCAAAGCAACATATTAAATGAGTTTTAATTAGTGTTTTGATAATTACTTCACTGTTAAAATTAACATTAAACTTTACTCAGTTGTATGATTTATCCTCCTCTACTCATTTGTATTTGTCATTCAGTCACTTCTTTTCTCAGGTTGCTCCTTTATCGATCTTGTGCAGAATAATTACCTCCACTGTTTGATTTGTTCTTTGTTTTACTGTCTAAAACACTGAGGCACAACAAACATAATTAACAGTTTGTCTAACAGAATAACAGCGAGGACTCTGTGTATAGCAGTGCACAACAATGTTTAATTGAGTGAGATTCATTTTTATTTTAACTTCCTGTGCAGAGAAACTCTTAGATTCAGTGTAAATCGGATCATTTCCTGCATTAAAAAGCTCAGACACTGACATTTTTCATGTCATTTCCTGCTTCCAAAGGGAAATCCCACAGTGAGGACTTTGTGCTCTGGCATCTTATCTGGCGACTCTATGATTATTCACTAATGAACACAAAACACCAGCATGTGTGTGTGTGTTTAACTGTGTGCCAGTGAGTTGACGGCAAAGTTGTTAAAACTCCTCTAAAGTTCTGCGTCCTGTTCGTTAGCACACTGTGCCCCGACAAAATACCCACAATCCCCGGGGAGACTGTAATCACACTGTGCTGTTCCTTTCTATGATTTAAAGCCCAAACGCTCTGTCGGCGATAACCAACCCGAGTCATGTGACGCCCATCGTTTGGCTCCTGCTTTGGTGAGACTGCAGGCTGCAGAGGCATCAGCAGGACCGGGTAATTGATTTCTTATTGTTGCCATGGGTAACGTAAGCGTACGGCGGGTCTGATCTGCAGCCTGAGCGTCTGCAGACACTCTGCTGTGTCTGAATAATCACAGCTCATTCTTCACTGCTGGTTAGCATCGATTGTCCTGAAACAATTATCTGAAAAGTTGGAGGAACTGTTGAAGAGTTTCTTGTCTGTTTGAGCCTTTAAAAGATCATACCGCCTGTTTTCTGCATTGGAAGCCCTCGAAATATGAATCATGTCTTCTCTGCAATACTGTTTACTATTCTTCTAAATCGTCCCATCAGTTTTTGGAGTGACTTTGTCTTTTTTTCTCTCACTGCCTCTGTTTGGAAGCAGGAAATATGAAAAATGTCCATGAATCTCAGAGTTTGTCTGCATGAGAAGTAAAAGAGAAATAGTTAGATTCTGTACTGTTATGCATTACTTCCTTTGGTTTATTGACCAGCTCTTCATGTCACCATCAGCCCAAACTTTCAGGATGGTCCCTGTTCATAAGTACATTCACCTTTCTTTGAAAGAAGAAGAAGAAGAAATAGTCTTTAAACTTTTTCAAGCTTTAAGTGTTGATTCAATTAAGAGAAAAAGCATGTCACAGTTTCCTGGGCCCGATACAGAAAGAGAAACTAGAACCTGATTTCAGCTTCTCTTTTCTGAGCTTCTGTCTTCACCTTTGTGATATCCAGACTGTCCATTTACTTTGACCATTTACGTACTGCAGTAAACATTATGAGCGTGTTTGAGAGAAAACACAGGGCAGTTCTCCAACTCACAAACCTTCCAACAAGCGAACGAGCATCTTTCACAAAATGATGGCGAGTTCTTTTCAGCAGAGAAAAACGGGTGGACTCTGTGCAGCCAGTAACTGTGCACTTTTCAATCTTCAAAGTGTGAGTCAAGTCCCAGCTCATTAAATACTGCGGCGGTTCAGAATCTGGTCGAGTAAGGTCTTTCTACTTGATCAACACCATAATCTGGACAACTTTCCATATATTGAGCTGCAGCTGCTTTATTCACCACTCTATATTCTCAAGCCTCTTCATCTCCATCTCTCTTCATACCTGAAGTGCACTTAAGAGGCAGAATCGATAAGAGATCAGAGCTTGCAGGGAGGATTCAGTGCGTTTCATGGAAAGGTCAGGACGTCCATATTTAGTGATGTGAGCAGAGGCAACGTTGCTTCAGCGCACACGGCACACTCAGACAGATTTATACATCTACAGGTTCATAATGCTCATGCGCTAATGTTGGCGGGCAGACACACACAGTTTGATAGATGCCTCTATCAGGCTGCGGTGATGGGGTTCCTGTAGAAATTCATACAGCTTCATACGGAGGAGACGACCGAAAACAAATCCATCATGGAGGCAGAGGCCCACAGGCCTGTTTGCTAATGCTGCTGCTGCGAGTGTGAACAATGTATGGAATTAATTTTAACATTTAATTTATGGGGCTCGGTTCAAACAGACACTGTATCTCCTACAAATTCATTCATGAGCAGCCTTGTGCCATCAGCAGGTCCATTTCAGAGGAAAGTGCAGCAGCACAGATTATGTTTTTACCTCCATTAACTTGCTTTCATCATCATTTATTTGTTTCACACATTTTTCAAATGTTGGTATCTACAGTATCTGAGCATAAAAACTAAAGCATGATTTCAGATCTGGCGACTAAAACCACTTGGTAGGGTTTCAAGCAAGTCTCTTCCACAAGTAACTGATAGAAATGATGCTACAAGAAACTACTGAATGCAACTGGTTGCTACAGGAGACAACTAATGAATATTGGGGACTGTGGGTGGCCAGTGGCAACTAGTACTGGCTAGTGAAGACAACTCTAAGACAACTTGTGGCTTCTGCATAGAGACAATAACTCTCCAGGTCTGCTGTTGCCTAGTGAGGACTTCTAAAGTCTACTTGGCTACTGGGACCAATTAATGACAAACTGGGCACGTGTGGTGACAACCAGAGAGGACAAATACTGGCAATTAGTTCTTACTGGGACCTACCAGGGGTTAGAGGGACTCACTTGCAGCTGGGTGATGGTAATAACAACTGGTGGTGACACTGGTGTATACTTGGGACAGTTAATAATTACTGGGGCCTGCTGTTGGTCGAGGTCTTCTAGGGTCTGTTGGCTCCTGGTGGCTGCAGAGGACTAATTGGAAACAACTAGCCTGTACTGAAGACCCCTGATGATTATGGGGACCGCTGTTGGTTAATGAGCACTATGGGTGAGTACTGGTGTTTACTGTGGACATCTTGTTACTACTGGGGACACCTGGTGGTCACAGAGGAATACTGAGATCCACTGGTTGCTACTGGGAACCATTAATGATGACTATGGGCCACTGTTGGTGAGTGAGGACTAATACTGGTGGTTATTTGTGAACTACTGGCACATTACTGGGCACAACCCTGCAATACAGATGGATGAAATATTGATATATTCATTAAACAAGTGTTACAGACTCCAGCTTTAAGACAAAGGTCTAAGCACTTACACTGTGTTACTTACCTAATACAAACAAATGGAAAAACTGGTGGACACAAACTGCTTTGCACCAAGCAATTTACAATGAGTATGAATAAGTAATGATGTTAGTATATAAATGCCAGGTTGGCTCCAGTGAGAATCAAATCCAATAACCCTACAAAAAGTGTTTTTATCTGGAACGAGATGAATAAAAACCATAACACACAATGACACTAATTTAGAGAGCAATAAAAGGAAAATCTCTGCACAGGACCTTTATGCAAACGTTCGACCTGTAAAGCATCACAATTCATCACCGAGCACAGAGGGATTCACAGCATCATCCTGCAGTTTCACCGCTTCAGCTCCACTGAACCAATCAGTCAACATACGTCCACTTCCAACAGGAGTCAACACACATTACAGCCCCTTCAGATTTATATGAAACCGTATGAATAATTCAAACGCAGTCTTATTACCGACACAGTTCGCCATAACTGAGACATTATGTTTTCACGATGAAAGATAAATCAACATCCATGTCAAATTTGATCTCTTTTCTTCCCCTGCCTGAGCTCTGATGCTGACCTTTTTAAAACACCAACCCAGCAACACAAAATCAAATGTCATTTTAACATCACTGCCGCATCAGAACAATCCACAGAGGCGATGGGAGGGTTTGGTTTAGTGTTACCCTCCATCATTTGAAGCATCTCTAACAAAATAAAAATCTACTTTTGGACTTTGATCAGCCTCTGTAGCTGAGTATAAAACAACTTGGTAATTATGTGGCTTAAATGGACACTATAAAAAACTCTTTGTTCCAAGTAACATATCTACAGTTTAATAAAACCTTTAACGTTTAAGGGCAAGGCAAATTTAATTATCTCTTTAACAAGAATAATTCTCTCTTAACAAGATAGCTGATAAAATAACTGCCAACAGTGTATACATGTTTGTCTAAGTGTATGCTCTGATGTAAACTAGTGAGAAGAAAAATGAATATATAAAATCACAAAGAAAAAAGTTTGGACCCAGTAACGTACGGAGCAGTTATTATACAGCGGGTAGTAGAGAGATTTACACTGAAAGTGGCAATTAGATACCTCAGTTTCCTTTACTACACTAAAACAATCAACAAGTCATCCAAATGAATCGACAAAATACCCTGTTATTTCCCTCCAAGTGACCCATAGAGGTGTTTTCAGATCTAATGTTCCTATCAGCAGGACGAAAACCATTTTATACTGTATAACTGCTGCTAAAATTCTTTCCACTAACAGTTTTCTGATCTGACACTTGCATCATTATGTTTGATTTGAATTAGACAAAAGATTGTTGACGTGGTTTAAAGAAACAGTCGCTGCCTGTTGGCAGGAAACCAGAAACAAACAGTGTGTCCTGTGCCAACAAAATGTGGCACTTTGTTCCACCTTTGTTCCTCTGAAGTCATAATTCACTCTGCCACTGGGCCAACAATGGTCATTTCAGTAACAGTGGATGCTGCCTTTTTGGTACCTTAATTTATGGCAGTGGTTCTCAAAGGGCGCCGCAAAATGTCTTCCTTTCTGCTTTATTTATTGGACATTTTTAGCTTAACTTTACACCACATAAAACACATTGTTTTTATATTCAAGTTTACAAAGAATACCTAAGCCGATGTTGTCTTGTTTCTCCTTTACCTATATGCACTAGCCTATATTTTAATTGTCTTGAGTCTGTTAATGCACATCTACTGAGCTGTAAAACCACTAATATTAAGCTGTATTAACCTTTACCGAATCTACACAGTGTAATAAACACAAAACGCATCACCTCTACAAGGACAAACAAACTGGTATTTATCTCGTCGTTTCTCTCAAAGAGCAGTAAAATAAAAGTGTGGTACCTTGATGGTGAGTCCAGTCTGCAGATGTTACGTCTCTCGGTCTCAGGTGAAGAGCAGGTGTGTGGTCTCTCTCGCTCTCTCGTCCTGTGAACGTGTTGCAGCACTCTCTGATAAAACTGTCCCACGTCGGAAACGGTGAGCAGAAGCCTCTAGCATTAGCCGAGTTAGCTGTACACAGGCTAAAAGTCCATTCATTTTGCTATTCGATGCTAATACTCTCAGTAATCTAACGGAATAACGTAAACGCGCGACACTAGTTCTCACACTTTAACTGTGCGACAAACTTCGAGTCGAAATATCTCCAGCTGCTCCGGAAAATGTCCCGGTGACGGTTGTTGATCAGATAATCCAACACAACAGCTACATATTTGTCGGTGCAACCGTTCACAAACGGTTTTCGTCGCGACGTTCTTGGTCAAGTTATCTAAACTTAACGCTCGTGTTTACTTCCGCTCTCTCTTCCTGTGATCCAACCGCCCACAGCCAATCAATCACCAACATGCTCTTATTCTGAAATACTACTTCCTCTTACAACCACGGACTCTTCACAATAAAACAGAATATTTCTAACTTTACATCTATATCTTTTTAAACTTATCTTTCATGAACTCCATATTTATGATGCATCTCTTAACTGTGTTTAAAACGTTACCTTTATCTTAACATCATTTTAGTACAATGTGTGGTATTTTCAACCTGGTTCAAAAATCTGAGCAATAAATATTGATATTTCTGCCTTAAAAATTCTGTTAAATATGCAGTTATGCTGCAAAGACTGGAAACATGACAGCTGAGGGTTGTTTCCTTTATGGTAAGCAAGTTTTCAAGGTTCACAGACAGAAATAGCTGCTGTCAGATTAAACAATGAAAAGATTGTACTGCCACTGTGAATAGTCTACACAGTGTTAAACACAGTCTGACACAGTCAAAACAGCTAAATTCATGCCATAAGGACACGTCTCTATAAAGGAGTGGCCTGGTTTTCTTAAGCGGCACATTGGTGCAGTCCAAAGACATGCAGGTGGAATGGTGACATTTCCAGAATGTACACTGCCTCTCCCCTTGACCCTCAAAGGATGAGCTGTATAGCTAATGGATGGATGGAGGCTCAGAGCATCTGTAAAGTTCTGCCAAAGTACATATGGTCTAAAGTTTTGATAAAAACTAGTATTGAGGTTGGATCCCCAGCCTCGTTATGATCGCACAGTCGCCACTGAAAACAGAAAACAGGCAGCAGCACTGATGTAATGAGAGCGTTCTGCCAGACAAGTGGCACTTTGATTTGTCTTGTCTTGTTTATCTTGTTTATTGCTACAGTGGTTCAGCTTCTGCAGCGAAAATAATGAGAAAAATGAAGGCAATTATGTGAGAAGAGCACTGTCTACTCGACTTCACCCTGCTTTCTTTCCAACTCAAGCCTGAATAGTAGAATTAAATCCTTCTTTATATCCTGTGATGCATATTCACGTGTATTTTCTTTTCCAGGCTAATTTCGATGTGAACTCCCCCCGCTGCCCTGAAGCTGCTCTGCCTTCTGTGCAAAAGCATCCGTCTCCACTCGGTGCCATTAACAGTAAATAGGGGTGATTTTCCTTCATCGCAGCCGAGCAGGATATCAATATGGCTCCTTCAATTATCGACGGGATGCAGCGTGCGGCCCAGACAGTGACGGAGGAGGTTTGACCCCCTTAAACCCTCCATCCACCAAGCTCTCTCCACCTGTGGTTTGTGCAGGAGGGGAAGTGGAGGAAAAATGATGGAGGCTCCATAATTGTTATCTTCCTCCACCGTGACTTACTGCAGGTAATAGTGTCCCCAGACAGAAGCTCTTTAGGAGCCACAGCTGATTGTGGTGTCTAATAGAGTCAGGATGGATGTGGCCGAGTCTAAAGGCGGAGACGTTCCGAGTCAAAGTCACTCCATGATAGTGTGTTTAATAGCTGAAGGATACAGCCTATAAGCTTTATTGGAATGTCCCCATTTCACCCAGATTTGCTTCAAATATATTCCTGCAGAGTTTCAGCTGTTTAAAGTCCACATGTGGATGAATCACTGGAACCAGGTTTTGTGCAGGTTTTTCCAGCCGGTCTAAAGCAGGACGTCTCACTTCCTCTCTGTACAAATAAAATCTGTATATTTATCACATGTGGAACCGTTTCACATGACACAGGAACACGTGATCAAGATACCTCACATGGTAACTCTGCCATGTGACGTACAGCAATTCAGATATTAATAGTAGCATTACACACGTGAAAACATGAATTTCATGTGTCCACGGCATATGGGTGATTTAACCTCTGAAGTAATGTTCACAATAAAAAACAGAGCACAGTCAATCCTGTGGGTGGTAGCAGATGTGCAACAGCAGCAAACCCCATTTATAGAAAAATGAATAAACAAACAACTGTCACAACTGCATCTTCAGTAGGAAACAGGTCTTACTGTCTTGTCATGTTTTGACTGTAGTCATTGATTTTATTTTATTTGACAGAACAAAATCAACAGAAAAATCAACAGAAATAACTAGAAACGAGCCTGTTTGTCTCATCTTATAAAATATGTAAATAACAGAGAGATATGCACACGATAGTGCAGCACACATGCACAAGGCAAACGTTTCCATTCTACTTCCTCTCACTGACTCTGTTTACTCTTGTTTTGCTCTCGCTTTGTTTTGTCTTGGCTCCTTGTGTCTCGTTGCCTTGTTTGCGCTGCCTTAATGTTAAATGTAATGTAGCCCCACCGGCCCCAGAGAAACAAAATGCCAGTTCTATTGTGTATATAGATGGGTTGACAATCAAACCCTCCAGAGTCCAAACTACAATCAATACTGTGGAAGTACAAATGGGAAGAAGGACAAATAAAAAGAGACAAACAAGGAAAAGATTGGCAGAAGATGGATGGAGACAGACATAAAGATGGCAGCAGTGAAGACGACCTGTATCCTGATGTTCATGGCTTCACCTGGCCCAACAAAGAAAGTACGTCTCTGCACCAAACATTTATGCTGAAGTAGAGTTTTTGGCACGTTAAGACTTTCCTCAGATCGGCCAATATGTTGTTAGTCTTTTCTTTTTATCCTGAATTTGCTGCCAAAAAGGCAAAAACACATAAAATCACATCCGACAAACTGAAAAACAGCTACATCTGTGTCGAGATTACTACACCTCCTCCTCCGCCTGGTATAACCAAATGGAGTACGAATAAGACGCCAATTTCCTGAAGTCATTTCACTACACATTTCATCACTTCTCTACCTTCTACCCTCCAACCCTCCTCCTGATCCTGAGGTGTGGTATTTATGCACCATGCTGTGAGATCAGGTTAACCTCCTGACTGAAGCAACAGAAAGGCTAATTGTTGATAAAGAATCCATTGAAACTGATTGGTTCCAATCAGAAGCTGTGTGGTTCTATAAAGAGACTGTGTACAGGAAACACACCATCCTCCATAATCAACCAATCAACTCCTGCAGGAGCTCATCTCAACACACAGCTCGCCTCGATTATTTCAGATCAAAATTCAAATCACACACTCACACTCACAGTCCGTCTCAGAGCCTCATACACACATACACACAAAGGGATATTTACACATATACACACACACAGATAAAGACACACACAGGGTTGCACCAGTTGAATAAAGCCTTATTGATTCTCTCTTCCTACGCAGGAACATTACTTCCGAGCCTCGTACTATTATCAGACATTTAAAAAAATGAAAGACTGAATGCAGGGAGCGCGGTGCCTGACCAGACGCCCACGATGACGCACTCCAACACGCGCTGGGGAGGAAGAAGAGGAGGAGGAGGAGGAGGGAGGCTGAGATTTAGGATGCAGGGGAGATTCAGCCGAGAGATTCAGGAGGCAGGAGAGGAAGGGGGAGGAGGAGACTGGGAGGAAGGGAGGGAAAAAGAGGGGATGACGAAGGAGGAGAGGGTGATAAGTAAAGCCAGGAGAGGAGGAGAGAAGAGGAGAGGTTGGGATAAAGGAGTAGAGAGGGAGGCGAGTGAGGGGTGAGGAGGGTGCACGCTTCATTATACAAAATAATATTTCTTTCAAAATAAAACTCCAGCAGTTAATATAAAACCACCATCGATGACCATCTGCAGCTGCAACAGCAGAGAAACTAAACATTCACTGACTCTAAAAGAGGAGGAAGTGATGAGCAGCAACAACACAGAGGGATGAAGGAAACAAGGAGGAGAAACCCACAAACCTGTGAGTGTAGGGGAACAAAGCTTTCTCAGGCTCTCTCTTGTGTAAATCCTCTGTGTTCCTCACACAGCATGAGCAGAGTCACTGAGTAACTCCATGTAAAGCAGCAGGCTGCACCTGCCTCAGCTAACTCCTCTCAGCTCAGTGTTTAACATTCAGATTCAAACGGCATTATATTCACTTACAGCTCAGCGTCACAGTAACGGTGAAATCATTAGAGGTAAACAGAGTGAGAAGGCCTACCTGCCCAGGAGAAGACAAGAGGCAAAACAGGAAGTAAAGTTAGCAGAGGTCCATACATACACACCCATAAAAATAAAGCTACACTTCAACATGAAGCGTATCATCTGTCCTTTCAAAATAAAGTCTCCACTTATTCACAGCAACGTCTCAGCACCGCATCAGAACAGATTAAGATGAAAAGTCACTTTTAATTTAGTCATTTTAATCGCCAAGTAACTGCCAAAAAGAGTCCCAGTCATGAGGAACTGAAAAGAAAACCTATAAAGGTAAAACAGTTTTCAGTGATGGATTATCTCTGCAGCAGGTCCCAAATCTCTGCAGGTTGATTTTCATAGAAATGAACTAAAACCAAGAGCTGCCCGCCAGGGAGGAAATCAATCACAGAGCCGATGGCATGATTGAGAAGCTGTGAATTACGTCTCCCGGGGGGACTCTGCAATGCTATCATTTTCTCCCATTAAAAGTTCTTCCGGTTGCAGCTTCACCAGGAGACGCTTCGTTCGGCCTCTCAGCTTCAGAGGGAACTGCACCTGAACTCACCTGAGCTCGAGGACGGTGACAGGAGTCAGTGACAGTGAGTGTGTGACGGGACGCTGTGTGAATACAGCACCGTGTTAGTCCAGCCAGGACTGACATCAGCTGCTTCATTCACGTCTCATCACTAATTCATCAGCTGCTCGGCTGAACAGGTAACATCCAGTCACAGTCACGCAGGTAACCACACACACACACACACACACACACAAACACTCTGCAGTTTTCGGTTTGTTAGATCTATTGTTGTTTGTTTGACGGATCCTTGTTGCTGCTCATGTCGCAGATAGATCAAACTGTGTGATCATTTGCTATAAACAGTCGATTTCACAATCTGTCTGAACTTAAAGGATGACTCTGGTGTTTTGGATTTTCCATGTTCTGTGATGTCTGAAATCTAAAACCTGGGAAAATAAGGCCCGGGTTCAAACATACCGGAGTTATCCTTTAAATCTGCTAGCTGTTAGCCTGTTAGCCATGCTAGCTCCAGCCTTTAATGCTGTGTGGTAGAAGTAGGACAGATTGCTGTGTTCATGATCCTGATGGTTGGATGATTGCAGAGTTGGTTGTTTGTATAACGGTGAGTGAGCTGCAGACTTCAGACACTTCTTCTTACATTAACTCTGATATGATGGAGCTCAGCATCATGTTCCTGTCTGTCCACCTGAGTTTGGATTCAGCACCTGAACACGGCTAACGTGTGTGTGTGTGTGTGTGTTCTGATTGAGAGAATGAACAGATAACAAGTTAAACAGGAAGTGAAAAACCAGAGAAGAAGAAGTAAGGGTGGGTAGAAACGTCTAAACTCTCACCAACAGTGACTCAAAAAAGATCACAATCTCTGACTCCCAGAGATGAGTCATCTCAACAAAACCTGCACATCAGGAACTGCCGGGTCTTTGTGTTGTGTTGTAAGTGTTTGTTATTTCTGTCTATTTATCTGCCGTATCAATCGATCACAGACTCTGCAGGAGGAACAGAGGAGGAGAGACAGAGAGGAGGAGGCCCAGAGGCTGCCGAGCTGCTGGAGGAAGGAAACATAAAGACAAAAAAGTCCCAGGACAAGAGACAAGTACTCACAGAATGAAGATGACGACACCAGGAGCCGATATCAAAAGATTCCCTCGGATGACGGAAGCCAGTTTAGTCTGGGTGGGTCCGGGACAGAGTATAGGATCCACAAGGAGGAGAGCTGGAAAAAAGCTCTGGGGAGAAGATGAATTTTAAAAAGAGGAAGTGAAGCTTTGGGGACAGTTGGCGGGAGCCTCGGGGCGTCTGGGACTGTCTCTGCTCTGTCCTCTCCAGACTCAGTCCCTTGCTGTCTCTCTCTTCCTTTATTTTTCTGTCTGTCGCTTTTTGCTTTTATCTCAGGCTCAATGTGGAGATTGAGGAGGCAGTGGGGAAACTTCCAGACAGAACATGTCCACACTGGGACGGCGAAGAAGAAGTCTAGAGGAGGGGATGACAAAATGGGGTGAAACAGACGAGTCTGTCTGGGCTGGACTGAAGTGACAAACACAAACTGAAAGTCTGTTTTCTGTCGCTAAGAAACAAGAAAGTGAAAAATTAACATTTCAGGCAGAAAAAAGGGCCTTTCCTCTCGTCCTTCCCTCCCTCCCTCTCTTCTGTTTTCCCTCTCTTTTTCTCTGGAGGAGCCTCCACCACTCCTGCCTCTCTGAAAAGACAGATCTGGTTTGTGGACGAGATGAAGAAAACACACGATCGGGGCAGAAACACACTCAATTACAGACGGACAGAGATAATGGTGTGTGTCGGAGGCACCTGCTCTGCCTCCTCTTTCTCTTCCTGTCTGCTTTTCCACCTGACTGCCAAGATTAAGGCATATAATCAAATTCTCTTAATTGGCCCTGATGGTGGCGACCGGCCAAGAGTCTCTCCTCTCCCTCCCTCCCTCACCCACACAGTGCAGGGAATGACAATGAGTCCTGGGCGGCTGGAGGACCTGCCAGTCAACACTCGGGGCTCTCACGGTCCACTCTACCTGCTGACTCACAACTAGTTGTTATCTTTTCCGTGTGCCGCCGCCCTGATCTCGCCATACCTTCCCCGCCGCCCCGCCCTCTGCTCCTCCCTCCTATCGATCACTCAGGATGATTGACAGGTCTGTCTTTAGCCCCTCCTCCGCTCTGGTTTTGCCGTTTCAGTTCCTCGCCCGTTTTTTTCCCTCTTCCCCTTTTACCCTCTTTGTGTTTGTATCTAATCTCTCCCGCTCTTCCTGCGTCTAATCCCCATCTAGATCTGCTGTTGCTAATTGGTTTCAGGTGTCTCTGGTGGCGGCGGGAAAGGAGAGTGGGGAGGGGGTGGCAGGGAAGATTTCACGCCGCCGTTGCCATTAATTAAAAAGATGATTACTCAGAATACAAAGATTAAAGACGAAAATAGGAAGCGCCGGGGCCGATAATAACCTGGTAGCACTTTCTAACTCCTCGCTCAGCTTATCGAGTGTGTGTTTGTTTCAGATTGATGAATGTGTGTGTGTTGGTACATCCAGCAGCTCTCAGCTTGTTAAAGAAAAGTTTCTGGGAGGTTTCAGCAGGTCGCCGTGGCTACATGGTAGCATCACCTCCTGTGACTCGACATCTCTAAGAATCTGGTCCTTTTTTATGCTCAGCTCCTGCACAGCACAGCACATCCACTGAGTCCAGGCTCGGGGTTCACTTACACTTGTTTTTGCATCACAGTCCCCAAACAGGATCCAGGAAAAGGAAAATCCTCCCACAAGCTCCCACGCTCCTCTGCGACTCGAGAACCAAGTCCATTAAAAACATCCAGAATCCTTTGCTTCTTTACTCTTTTCCCTCCTCGGCGTCTTCAGAGCAGCAGCTGGGGACCACCGAGCCTTTGAACGGATGCGGTTGCCATGGCACCGTCGAGGAAGATGTGTCGATTGGCTGACAGTCGGGAGGCGTCTGACGGGCACTGACGGTTGATGGAGGTTACCTGGAGGGGTCAGACCCGAGGCATTCTGGGAAATGATGTATGTGGATGTCACAGTGAGGACGGGCTGAGACCTGTAAGAAGAAGAAGACGGTTTTTATTTGGATGGTTTCCTTTCTTATCTGATCTGCTGAGTTGAAAACACACAATGCTCTGCTGTTTGTTCTGCCCCCGATGAAACAGAATGACAGAGCAGCGTGTGGGTGACGTTCTCTCTGAGTTTATTCTTAATGGAAAGTAGGATGTGAGAGGGTGATGTATGTTTTGTGTTGTATGAGTTAGTATGGCAGCAGTTCAGAGGCAAAGCCTCGTCTGAAGGTTTCCACACAGCACACTGTGCAGCAGCAGATGGTCGACGTTACTTTACTTTGTTTAGTTTTTTAATCACGGTGAATCATTGTGTTTGTGAAGGAAGAAAAGGAGAAAGAAAAGGTGCAAGCTGCTGTACAGAGACACTGAGCAGGGATAAAAGAAATATTCTCTTTAAATATCTCTGATGTGCTCTCTAACAGTTCCTGTGGAGAGCTCTCTGTGTGCTCTGTGTTTGGTCTCCTCCACCTCCTGAGTCTCCACCCTGTTCACCAGCTGACTGTGGTCTCATGTACATATGAATGTGTGTTTACAACCTCATCGTTATTCATTATTGTTTGACCTGGATAATACACTGTCTACATCATGAATTCATCCTGAAAGCTTTTGTTTTTGTCCTAAATGTGTCTGATTCTTTGGTCATTACAAGTCGCTCTGGAAAAAAGCAACAGCAAAAAAAACCCCAAAACACTAAATACAATAAACACACGTGAAGAGATGGAAAAGAGATAAATCACAAAGAGAGAAAACAGAGAGAGAAGAGATGCAGATAACTGAGCTAAAGATAAAGATAAAGACAACAACAGAGAGGATTATGGAAATCTCAACTTCTTCAAGCCCCCAAAAAACTGAAGAAGAAAAAGCCCACACAGCAAAAACAAAATGAAGCTGACAAGTGTAGACATGACTGGAGTCAATGAAAGCATCTAAACAACAAGAGGAAGAACACGGTGGGAAACAAACGACCGAAACAGAAGAAGACGCAGAAACCTGAGAGCAAGAGGACGTCTCAGGGGAGTGGGAGGAGTAACGAGCTTTCTGTGGAAAAGAGCAAAGTGGGAGAGAAAACACATGTTCATGATGTACAGACGAGAAAATAACAAGTGAAGAAGAGAGGAGAGTGGGAGGAGGGAGTTTGTTTTTAACTCTGAAGCGGGAGACTTCAGTTAACTACTGTGAGCTGTAGGTGGGAGGAAACACGCCGTCAAAACTGAGGTGACATCTCACTCTGAGATCTGTGTAATCGTAAAGAGTTTCCATTCTTTTACTGAGAAACAGTTGGAGGAGGTCCTGTACAGCTGTCTGAGTGATGAAGCTCAGTCACTGAAATGCTTTGGAAACAATGGATTTGTGATCTACATGAGAGCTAATTTAATGGAGGATTTTTATTAAATGAGATATTTTATCTGATTACAGAGGATGGGTGCAGAGCAAAATAAACAGTGAATGTCCTGAATGTTCAAAGTCAGATTAAATGAGAGAAGATACTGAAGAATTGAGGACTTGGCAGCAGAAAAAGAATGTCTTTGTAATATTTCTAATTATTTTATTGAACTAATCAAACGTTTGTTGGCTTCCAAACGTCAGCAGTGGTTTCTCTGCTTCGTTCTGAATCTTTGCCAGCAGCGTTTGTGTTTGAGGCCACGTCAATAAAAAGTTTCTGAGCTGAAGAGAGAAAAAAAACAAACTTTCAGTCACTTTGTGCCACAAGTGCAGCTAATGGAGGAATTTGTCTGTCAAGGTGAGAATCATCTCAGACCATTTGCTCCTCAGTAAACACTCAAACACAGAAGTGAGAGAGTCTCTGTCCCTGACACATCCAAACACAACAACACCGACATGTAAACATGAAGGTTCACGTCGCCCATAACGCACAGAGACAAACCTCCTGTATGGGGTGAAAATGTTCTTCAAGGTGATGTTTGCACCTGAAGCTGGAACAGGTAAAGTCAGAGAGCGCTGACTCTCTCCCTGAGTCTCTGCTGGTTTCCATCACATCCCTCAGCTCAGCAGCGCTGAGAGTCAGATCTGATCTCGAGTACAGACTTGCTGTGCCGAGCGACGACTCGCTCTCACATCTCTATAAATATGATCGTTGCCATGACATCAGCAAGACAACAGAGAGGAAACGTTGGACTTATTATGTCGATGGTTCAAGTGCATCAGTTTCACAAACTTTATGTGAAGTCTTTTTTGGGGGCGTGACGATTTATAGATGATGGAGGGCGCTCTGCCCTGGCCTTCGCCTCTCAGGCTACAGGCTGCTCATTTGTCCAAAAGGAAGAAGAACACTTCATCAAGTTGTACTTATGATCATAAAGTACAGGAGCCAGAACACTGTGTGATGTAAACCTAAAACCTCCTTATGTCTATACTTAGCTTGAAGGCTATGAGGCCTTTCAGTTTTATATTTAGCTCATTTATGCTTTTCTTCCATTAATACTCTCAGTAGAAATGATGAATATGAATCAGACACTTTATGTATACAAGAGAAGAAGAGAGAGTGTGTGTTCTGTGTGTGGAGAGAGAGAGACGCCCACTACAGAGACTGGAGTAGGAATAATAATTACAGTACAATTTCAGCAAATGTGCTTGGAGAACACACAGTTGTCACACTGTTTGAAATGATTGCGATTACACTGATTTAATATCAGAGCACAAACTCAGTTCAAATGTAACCTGCACTAGAATTATCATTAATACTCAAACAGGGAGGATGAAGAGTGGAGCTGTTAAAGACAGAGAGGAAAATAAGCTGCTTTACTGCTGCTCAGTAACTTATTGCATAACACCACCTGTTGCGTGTTCTGTGCTGTGTGACAGCAGCGGCAAGTAACTGGAAATGTCAAAGTGACCGTTGCTTTTCAGGTCGTAGCCTGAGGACACACTTCCATTTCAAAACGACAGCACATTTTTCCACTGGATTTGAAGTCAGTCTGCTAGAACACTGTCTGCTGCGGCCGCACACTTCACAACGACTTAACGTCACAAAAAAGCAAAGACCAGACCAGAGAGTCAAAATCAGCTCTTGTTGAAATGATGAGCCCAAATTGGCCGTGATTACTCCTGACACATTACTGGGCTTCATGTAATCCAGCTAAAAGAAGAAGAGACATTAGTGGCAGGTGTTAATAACCTAGGGTCATCAGATTTACATCAAAGTTCTGCAACGTTAAACTGCTGAGCTGCTGGTTTAACACTGAGATCATCAAAGTTACTACAGTCCATCCCAACAGGAGCACGAACGTCTGAACCAACAGTCCATCCAACAGTTGTCGAGACTTTTCTCTAAAAAACCTAAAATGGTGGTGCTCACCAAAGTCATTAGGGTTCATCCTCTGGAGACCACGAATGGACACATTTCATGGCAGATTCGTTCAGTTCAAGCTCTTGAGACAGACAGCTGACAGCTTCAGATCTAAGGGGTTCATCCTCTGGGAAGCAGGAACGTGATCAGTAAACTCCAACTGTTAGATCCTAACACGTGCACCTCTGATACCACGACCTGATGGTGGATGTCTGCCACAACACACGGACTCTCAGGACTGTTTCCTGTGAGACAGGGACATGTTACAGTAAAACCATGATGTAGCTGAGAACTGTTGAAAAAAAAAGCCTCAGTTTTTATCTGTTTTGGAGGATCCCTCTCCCCTGAGGAGGGTCTGAGTCGCTGCTGCATTATGTTTATGTGATGTAACATACAGGCTGCCAACTGTAACAAGCTTCTCTCTGCAGCGTTTCAGCCCAAGGTCGTCTGTCAACAACATTCGGGGTACTGGAACACTTTTCACCAACACCGTCCCAGTTACATAACGCCATCAGAACCCAGTGGGAGCAGCGAGCGCCGCCATGACGGGGGTTGACTCCACGGGGGCGGGGGGCGGCGGCTCGATGGTCAAGTGGAGCTGCTGTTTGGTTCCACATGAAGAGAGACACAGTTTCACAGCTGACTGTCTGTGCATATTCATGTTTTAAACTCAAACTACATGTCCCACAACGCAATGTCATGACAAGCCACACAACTGGTTTGTGTGTGTGTGTGAGCATTAAGATCTATCAGGTGACACCATTTTGACATGATGTATTTATATGTTAAAACTGCTACTGACTCCTTCTACCTGGACACACACTGGATATTTTTATTCATCTTGTCAGTTGCATTAACGCTCGCTGTACGATTTCAGTCCAGTCCTGTGTGTTGGACTGTCCATGACATTGACTCACACTAAACACAGAACTCATGACAACAACAAACAAGATGGCTGCATGCTCAAAAGGAGAGAGGACACATTACTGTGTGCAATTCTCCTTTCAGTGGAAAGTAATTAGAAAAAGTCAAGAGACGTGTAAAACACCACCTCAGTGATATCAAATCAAACCCACTGCAGTTAATAGTGGATCTTTTGACAGCCGCCATGTTGGGAAATCAGACCAATGAGCAGCTCAAACTGCAGACAGTCGATCAAAATGTCTGAACTCCAACTGATCGTTTAACAGACTTGATTATTCAGGAAGTCAGTCAGGATCAAAATGACCAGAAACAGTCAACAGGACTCAGTCTATACAGAGTGGTGGTTGGTTGGCATTAAAGGTTAGCAGTGGCCATGGTTAGTCCGAGTGCGTTTGAATCGTTCATGGTTCAACGTTACTTTTTTTTTTGGAACAGTTAAATTTGAACAGTGTTTTAAGAATGTTCTGAAGTGTTCACATTAAAATCTAATGTTAACAGCTGAGGTGTTCCTCAGTGGCGTCACTCTCAGTTCAGACTCCCGGTGTAAACGGAGCACACCGTTACCTTCAACATCACAACAACAGAAGAAAAGTCTTTCTGTGTCATAGCCACACTCACTGTTCCACTTTGAGTTCTTCAGCCTCGATTCATCTGTTCCTGCTGACCTTCTCACAAACTGCACTTCCTCCTGTTCTCTCCCTGGATGAGTCACACAGATCAGATAATACGACACAGATCTGACATCAGTCCAGAACAGATCAAACTTCTAATCACCTTTGTGCTTCAGCAGCTGCAGTGTGTTTGCAGCTCAGCTGGGAGCAGCAGGTCATTAAAATGAGCTGTTTAAAAAGCCCCTGTTGTTGACCTGTGCTGTGTTTGAAAGAATACATGGAGTGAATAGCTAATGCAGTGGCACCGTGTGCTCACACTCTTCACAGCTACTTGAGCCAGAGCGGCTGTTAAAGAGTCCACTTTACTCTGAGGTTTGCAGGGCGACTGACTGAGGCCACTTTGGTCAGTTTTGTTAAAACAGCAGAAAGGTGGATTGTACGTTTTCAAACTTAAAATGTCACAGCTGCACAGTCGAACCTGCTGTGACTTTTTAAAAGCTCTTTGCTCTAAATGTTAGTTAGACACGTAGAGGTGTTTTCACACTCACTGTACGTATCACATGGAATGAAAAATGAACTCTACACTCAGTTTAGACTCATGAGTCATTCCTGCACTTAGAAAATGTATTTTTAGTGTAACTGTAACTTGGTTGTCTGAGCTACAGACTTTAACTTCTGAAACTTTTCTGCTTTTAATTTAGAAGAAAACTGAAGGACAACTTCACTTTATAAGTACTATTTATTTTGGTGTACATGTTACATAATGTAGTATTTATGTTTTTTCATGCTTTTTTCAACAAATATAGTTTATTTTCTGTTTGTCCTTGTGCCTCTGATGCAGTGACGTTCAGCTGTCAGAAAGGTTTATCTAATATTTCTCTGCAGAGGATGATGTTGGAAACTCTCGCAAAAGTACATCTTGAGAGATCTCGCAGAACTTTCACGAGATTCCAAGAAACTTTTGCGAGATCTCAAGAAAGTTTCTCTGGATTTTGCATAAGTACATTTTTATGTCTCCTCCCGGCCTCCACAGTCCTTCTGTATTCAAATACTGGACCAAACAGTTGCTGTGGATTCAGCCCAGTCAGTCTGAGCTCTGTTCTTTTCTGTTGTTCTTTATTTTGGGGAATTAGCGTGGTTAAACGTTTGCTGAGTCAGCTGTTAGGAGTTCCTGGATGTTGCTGATGTGAAGGTCAAAGTTCAGCCTGTTTCAGCAGCAGATGGACACTGTGTTCAAAGTGCTGAGGATTCACTGTCCTGTCAGAATCAGAGACGTTTCTATCCAACAGAACACGTCTCTGTGTTCACTCTGTCCCACATTAGCAAACATTTACCTCATGTTGTGTCCTATTTAAACTTTGCTGCTCTGTTTGTTTGTCCTGCTCTGTTTGGCTCCGATCATCTGAGACACGAACCATCTGTGACTGAAAACCTTCACTCTGAAACTGAATGTGCTGACCGGACCGTCCCCTCAGAGTGTGATTTGTTACAGCTTGTGAACCAGAGTCAAATTTAGTTTTGCTCTAATTTTGTTCCTCTTGCTCACACAGAGGATCAGGATCAGCTTTCAAAGCAGCAGCTTCTGTAACATCACTGAAACGTTTGAGCTCTCTGGTTTGTGTCCACATCAGGGACGTGTTGGTATTGACTGATTTTTCTCTGGAACAAATGAGAGCAGCAGTGAATCATGGACACAGCTACAAACAGCCTGTCCACATCTTTCACTGACACACAGCTGCCTCTCAGAACTATGTTCTTCTTTAACATTATTTCAATTTAAGCAGCAAGTGTGTCCAGAAAGAATCATTTTCCACATCATATTCTCATGTCATTAAAGTGTAGCTGTGAGAAGGAGCCAAACAGACCCTCCAGACAGAATTCAGCCTGTAAGCTTCCTCCAGTCTGAAGCAATAAATCTGGACACGAGTTAGACATCAGATAATGTCTCCACAGAGGTTACCAGATGTCTTTATCTGGTCTGGTTCCAGATTTCTGAATCAGTCAAAGTGGTCTGAGTCTGGTGAGTTCAGCAGGACAAACGGAGGCTGACTGTGGGGGAGATGTTCGCAGCTGTGCACGTTCTCTTACTCTGAAACCTCAGTTAAGTGCTCCTGGTTGTTTAGCAACTGCAGCAACAGTTGCTAAACAACCAGTTAGCCAAAAGCAACAAGCACCTCTGAAGCTCAGTGACTCACAGGTTAGATTCTGCTAACATCGTCTGGACCGTTTCATTTCTGGGCACAGTAACCTTTTGTCATGACTCTAAGAAGTTACTCGACAGTACTGTACAGTAACAAACCAACAGAAATCCCAGTCACATTGAACTGATTTTAACTGATGGACACATTAAAGTTTCCAGTCGTCTCCTTCAGAGACAGAGAGAACCAGGTCTTTACCAGAGAATGTTGAGTCTGGTTCAGGAGTTTGCCAAAGACGAAAACATGACTTCTGTTAAAAAACTGACAGTGGGAGCAGCTCAGCTGGTTAGTCTGCCATGCCCTCCTTTCTACAGGTTTTATAATATCTAATTATTTTAAGATAATTGCAAAGATTTCAGGAACACCTGTAAAATCTCCTGCACCTCAGATTGTCATCGCCTTAAATATCAGTTTTTATCTCTGTCTTTGTTCGACAGCGAGGGCGTGACGCTCTGTTTAAAAACCATTTCCCTCCATTCAAGAAAAACCGCTTTGACCCTTTAGTTATTTCATTCCATCCATCCAGTTTGACTGAGAGGAGACAGCCTCCAATTAAAAACCACCATTTTATTACCCTCTGCGCCGCCAATCATCTTTCACACATCCACTTGGTAAAAAGCTGCACACATATGCTTTAATTACAACATAAAAGTGTGAGGCCTGACATCTCTCTCTCTCTCTCTCTCTCTCTGTCTCTCTCCGTCCGACATAAACTGTGACGGCTCATTCTCGCCCGACAACAGCAGCCATTTCCGTTGCGCGAATGACTTTTCAAATGGCGGTGATCGAGTTTCTAACTGATGTCATCTGGTGTCTAAGACATGATGAATGCTCGTCCCTATAGGAGGCGAGCGGAGGACGGGCTGAGGGGTGAGGGGTGATGTATGGCTGCAGGCATCATGTAGGTTAATAAACTGAAGTCACACAGAGACGGAGGGGACGGAGGGGACGGAGGGGACGCTCCCGTCACAGATCTGAGCTCCTGATATCATCTGACGCCATCTGGGGAGAATTTACGGCTCCATCAGTCAACAACCTGTTCTTAAATTTCTGTCTAAATCTCCTCTCTCTGTGGTTTTTCTTTTCTTACCTTGCTGCGCTCGAGGACACACTCGTTATCATTCTCTATGTCTCTCGGCCTCGCTCTCTCAGTGTCTGTCTCTCTGCCTTTGTGCTCCTTCACTCAGGTCATCAGAATATCTTCAGAAACAAGGCAGCTCGCTCTGAACACCATGCGTGAGTGTGTGCGTGAGTGTGTGTGTCTTCCCGAGGGGAAACGCTCTTTACATCTATTCTTTTGATCGATCGACTCAGCGCTGAAAACAAGCTAATCTTTCTACTGAGGTTTATTATGAAGTGCATCAGTACAGACAGTCCTGGATTAAAAACAGCTCTGACTCTCAGCTTTTCTATCTGAACGAGCTGCTGCCACATGATTGGCTGATTGGTTAACTGCATGGATGAGCAGGTGTTCCTAATTGTGTCTTATGAATAAAGTTTCCTCCTTCTTCTCACGTCCACGTCTGCATTAGCTGATCATGTTAACAGACCCCGAGGTTGTTCTGTTGTTTCAGTCCATGAAATATTGAATAGGAGCCTCACATTGTTTAAACCATCTACATTTCCATTTCTCTGTTTTCAAAAAATGGGTCAACTTCAGGTCTGATTATCTGATGGTTGTAAAGATGATCTTATCAGATTCTCCTGTAGTGTGAGGTGTGTTCAGAGTGACGATGATCAATATTTCCGATCAGAAATCCTGTTGTGGATTTTAAAAATCTCTTAGTGTGACAGGCTTTAGGTTCAGAAGAAGCCACATCGCTGACAAATAAAATAAGATTCACACTTCATCCCTAAACAACACGTGTGATGTGAACTCATTTGTTTAGAGTCTGGCAGTAGATGAGTGGTGAGCAGCAGCCAAAGTAATCAAACATAAAACACCAGGAGCACAAACACACTCACTACCTCCATCAGCATTCAGCACGAGCTCACACAGAACATGTTGATCTGTCAGTGTGTGTAAAGGAAGTTGTTGACACCAGGAAGTGGACGCTCAGCCTGAGGCAAACCAACTGAAAAGAGCAGATTGGTTAATTTAATGTGAAACGTGGCCGACCACACTTTGATCTCAGCGGGTTAAACAGCTGCTGGACACTTTGAATCATTACGCTTTCTGTAAGAGAGGGAAATGACCCCGAGTGGACGTGAATCGTTTTGATCATTAACCTTAATCTGAGCGACCGATAATCGATCGTCTCTTCACTGTGCTCCTCCCTGCTGCTGCTGCCTGTGTTACTGATCCCTGTCTGTTGAGTCATGATGCATTTGGGTGTGAAAAGGTGCTGCTGGTGTGTGTGTGTGTGTGTGTGTGTGTAGGTTGCAGCAAACATTCCCTCTTGGAGCCATATGAAACAGACTGAATGTTTTTTCTATCTGCCTGCAGTCAGCACTGAACACACACACACACACTACTCAGACATGCACATATTACACATCACACACATGCACCTACACATGTGTAGGCAGGCACACAAATGTACCACACACACACACACACACACACACACTTATGTAACCATGTGATCATTCCCAAACATGCAAATGTACACAACTGAAAACACACACACAAACACCTGCAGCCTCTCAACGCTCGCGCACAACATATGTGGACTCCATCAGCTGGCGCCCGTCACCTGCAGGACGACAGCTGACGCTCTCTGGAATAAAGCGCGCCTACATTAAATGTGGAATCACTCAGCCAAGCCACAACCTGATTATCCAGCTACCACCGCTCTCACATCCCAGTCACTCTAGATTCTCACCGCTTAGCCTTCAGATGCAGAGGCTCACCACGACACAGAAACTAACTTCTTGCCAAAATCACCATCCGGGAGTCAGAAGCGGCTGAACATCTTGGCTGAAACGTCCTTGTACTACAGAGGGTACTTTAATGCTGCATCTGAGCGGTTACCAGTTCCATTCTCCACCACACCGTCCAGCAGGCAACGGCTATTTCAGCTCGGTGGTTTCTGCCGTCTAAACACTGAATTATCGCTCACACCATATGTAGTTTCAATTGATGACACTACCGAGACTGTTTGTTAAAAGGTGCGTCGGCCTTAGGAAGTACACTGTCCTTTGAAATCAAAGCAAAGAATGTCCTCAAGGAGGCCCCTCGGCTTTATACACACGTGGTGATGAATACACACTCAGGTATCAGTCACGGAAGAAGAAGAAAGATGAAACAAAGGAGCACTGACCAGAAAAGTTTTTCTCTCACCCACTGCAGCAGAAACAAGTCCAGTTCATAGCTGATGAAAAATCGTTTGTATATCAGTTGATGCTACAGCGAACTTGGGGATTTAGCAGAAAGGTTTGTAAGAGGTTATCACAATACCAAAACGAAACTGACCAATCAAAATGTCCCTTAAACTCTTTATGCTGTAATTACATCTTCCTATTACTGATAGCATGAGTGAAAGCTAAATAAGCACTACTAAAAGACAGAGAAGCTAAAGCTAACATTGACTTGAATTCTGTCCACACTTTCATCAGGCGAAGTTACAAACAGCTGAAAGGTGGGAAAAACAGAAGATCTAAACTACATTTAGCTCAATTTGACTGTTTGTCTCTGGTTTCATGACTATGAAACAGCTACGAAAGGTAAAATAAAAGTGTGTATAGCGATATAAAAGAGGCTGTTCAGGTTTGGAGAGGAACCATCTTGGATTCATGTGAATCATGTTGATATCGGAAAGGTTTTCCAGACTGTGATCATATAATACAGCTTCCCTCAGTTAAGTCGATCTTCTTCCTCATCTCTGTCTGAGAGATCTAATTCTCTGTCCACAAATAACTAAACAGTGTTGGTATAACTTTTAGGAAACAACAGCAACTTCAGGTTTTTAATCATCCTAATGCCTTAC
Source organism: Lates japonicus (assembly GCA_033238685.1). Taxonomy (NCBI): domain Eukaryota; kingdom Metazoa; phylum Chordata; class Actinopteri; family Centropomidae; genus Lates; species Lates japonicus. Next base: position 9,078,575 of record BRZM01000037.1, on the reverse strand, counting down.
TGCTTGGGTTTGCATCTGCTGCTATGCTCTGGCACACAACCAACCATCAACTGGAGCCACTTCTATTTTAAAACCTCTTCTGGCTCTAAAGTAAAGTCCAAAGTGGATGGTGAATTTCTGAAGCTGAACCTGCTGCTTTTGGCTGAAAGGTAAAACAGACAATTCTCTCTTCCTTTATGAGGGTCGGCCAATAGAATATTTGACACTGGGTTGTTACATCAATTGTAAAAATGAATCTCTGTCTTGGTCTCCTCCACTTTTCCTGAGTTAAATCTCACCTCTTTAGCTGCTAAATGCTGCATCAGGTAAAATAAAGGTTGTAATAGTTTTCATGCTGAGAAGCATGGATGTTCTGTAATTCACAGCAAACACAATAAATAATTTAGAACATAGATGTGAGCAAATATACATTTGACATGTCATTTTTCCACATTTGCAGTGTCACAGGTCAGGCGGGATGGATTCATATGATTATGAGCAATCAGTTCGATCCGCTTCCTCGACCATCTGTTGCTATGCGACTGAAGCTCCATGTGTTTACATCTCAACACCAGAAACTGAGCTCAGAAATCGTCTGTGAACAGAGACTAAAGATGGAAGACTTATTTCAGAGTTTTAGTGGAAGTGGACGTACTGACTCCCTGACATTTGGTTTGAAGTATGTTTTTTAGCTAAAATGAAAAAGCAAAAAGCAGAAACTACAATTAATTCGATACAGGTGAAGTTAAGCCTCCCTGTTCCTAATAGGGCATGAGGTCAAAACATCGCCTCTGTCAAGTGTTAACAAGTTAATTTAAACTGATTTTAATCTCACATACATTTCTCAACATAACCCCCAACACCTCGTCATCTGGACTCCCAACGGGTGAAACCCAGAAAGGCGTGCTGAACTGAAGCAGGAGCTACTGAAAAGTTCGTTACTTTCGTCAGGCCAAGAAAACAATTAATAAACATTTCCAGCTGCCAGGGTGGACCACATGGGATGTTTTAGGATGTGAGCACTTTTCATCTGATGAATATTAATTTATCAAATGAATAAATCAACTTCATACCTATTTTCATATGTTTGTGTGTGTGTATGTATGTTCAGGTTCGGTGTACTACTGATGTTCGGCTATTAACACCAAAGCTAACTGCTAGCATGACTGGCGTTTATCGGCTGATGCAAACTGGTCTGTGTATATGTGTGTTTATTTAAATATTCATTCACCTGTGTGTGTATGTGGTGATACCGCTCTGTGCGATATCTGAATATTTGTAGTCATTTCTCCCGTGTTGTCAAGCGTGGGTTAGAAAGAGGATTGAGAGGATAAGTCGGGTATGGAGATGATACACATTGGATTGTAGTTGTGTGTGTGTGTATGTGTGTTGGAGGGTGATGAGGCAGCAGGTGATGCGGATGAAGAGACAGGAGAGGGATTATTGGGGTTCAACCCCAACTGTCCATTTATATATCGAGCCCTCCGCCTCTCAGCTTTAAGTGTTGATGACTTCAGGATTCTGATGCATGAATATGTGTGTGTGTGTGTGTGTGTGTGTGTGTGTGTGTGTGTGTGCTTTTGTCTGGCTGCTCGGCTGATGGTGCAAATGAAGTGATGGTTGCAGGAAGAGGCAGAAGAACAGATGAGGAAGATGAAATGTGGAAGCGAGGAAGGTCAGGACTAGAAAAGAGAGGGGTCGAGAGGGCTCCAAATGTCCTGATGGATGGTTTTGTTCCAGCGATGGGAAGGCGAAGTGAGAGGAGGCGATGGTGACTGATGGGAGGGAAAATGAATGAAGAAGAAGAGGAGAGGAAAGAAAATGAGGTGAGATGAAGGCGGCTGAGGAAAAAGGGCCGAGAAGCAGCAGAAGGCAGGAAAGAGCAGCCCCCGACCCCCTCACATGTTCCTCCAGCACACACACTAAATCACACTCACACACACACTTACCCACATCTACTCTCTCTCCCTGGGTGGCCAGTGAGTCCCGGCACAGTTACAGAAACCCGGCTGAAGGCAGGCAGGCGCTGGTGACCAAGGTAGGCAGGCGGCTCACCCTCTGCACGGGAGGAAGGAGGTGCAACAGACAAAACACCAACATGGCCATTTACCTCCTCCTCCTCCTCTTGCCCCTTCCCTACGTGATCAAATCCCCAGGTTTCTCAGAGGCGATCCACCTGAGGGGCTTGGGGTCTCAAGCTGTTGATGGTTGAACACACACACTCCAGAAACACACACTGGCAGCAGCCTTTCGCTCCCTGAACTGCTTATGTCGCAATGACACGTGAACTGTAGGGCTCCTCCAGGCTGACCAGTACGAGAGGAGGACACAGCCGGACCTCCTCACTCCTCCTCTGTTTCACCTCCATATAACATTTGTCCTCTTTGTCACAGTCAATAACAGAAGAAGAGAGAGAGAAAAGAGTGGTCTTTTCTTTTTTTTCTTCTTCTCCTCCTTCCTAACGAAGTCCTCTCTCCTTCGCTGATGTCAGATGCAGGTGGCTGCTGCTCCACTGGCGCAGGGAGGCTGGACTGCACGTTTTCCTCCCTCTCTCCTCCCTCCCTCTCTCTCTCCCCCACGCTCCAGCCTCACTCCTGCCTCAGCCCCTCTCTTCTCTCTCAAGCACCAGATGTATCTCCCATAGCTCTCTCCTCACCTCTCTAAATGTTTCCATCAACCTGTTTTGGGTTTAATTTGATGCGATGTTTAAGACCAAGTGCAGCATGGGGCAGCTTGGCTGCGTCACATCGTCAACATATCAATTAGCGCCTGCAGCATGAATCATCAAGGCGTGCCAAAGAGGGTCATAAAATAAAATTCACCGTTGGGAGGCGTGTGAAGGACTGCTCCTGTGACTGGTGGTGATTATACCATCGGTCCAGTGGCACGCTGCTCTTTCAAAAGGCCGAACTGTAACGGTCTCCATTTGTCAGGCGGTGCAGGGCACTGTCGTTAAGATTTCGACTCTTCAGGCGCATGGCGACCAATCGCTTTCCGGTTGTGACATGGCTACTTTCAGAGAAGGCGGTCACCCATTATTTCCCTCGGTGCAAGTCCCAGCACCCTCAGGGCCCCCTTTCCGCACAGCTCATTCGCTGACATGCCATGTTCATTACGTCTGGAAGTCGGAACTGGAAATTCGTAGTTAAGTCGGAAAAGCATGGACGCTCAGAGCTTTGAAACTGATTTCTAAAAATCTGCTATAGAATACCTAGTTATTAACAACTAGATTTTAATATAAACACCAAAACTGGAATTAACTGTTAAAAGAAAAATTCTGACATGAGCATAAAACGGTTTCAAAAGCACCCATTGTTTCTGCTAATTTTATTAGCAACAGTTGTCCAGCTCTACAAACAGGCGTAGCAACGTATCTCTAGTCATTTACAAGTAACAGCTGAAATACAAAATAGTAGCATCCTTGAATATACTAATTAGCGCATTTGCATATTTCTATTTCAAATGTTTCTTCAAACTCTAGACTATCCTGGGACATGTAGTACAGATACAGATTTGTGTGATTTTGGCAGTTCATCAAAATCTCTGATCAAAATGGTGACATGGCTAGCTCTGACTTTCTGTTTACACATATTTCAGGCGAGATGTTGCTTCTACAACCAAGCTATTCACTAGACTTGGCACAGAAAGAACCGTCAGCCCCGGAAACATGAAGATGGACTGCAAGGAAGCCTATGAAATTGGAGGCTTCCGCTTTTCCGTAGGGGTGCTACAGTTAACTTCGGTTAGCTAGCTATCATTATTTTCTTCATTCATTTTAAGTGTAACTTACAGCTGCAGCCATTTCTTGTCTTCCTCTGGTGGACCCAAAATGGTATTTATCAAAGTCATGATCAGACTTCAGGCTGTTACCCCACCGACCTGCTCTTGGTTTCTGTGGAAAAGGAGATTATAGCCAGGTGTTGAGATCATTGTAGTGAATTTAAACACTTCCTTGTCAGGAAGAAAAATACACCATCTGCTGGGTTTCCCTATTTACTTAGTCTGTATTGGCAGTGGCTTAAGAGAACTTTCAGCTCAGTGAGTGAATGATTTACAACTGACATCATAGGAGTCCTGATACTCGATCAGAGGTCAGCGTCTTCTCAGGGCTGCTGATCAAGATATAACTGTTGATGTCAGAAGTGGAAGACTAAGTGCTCGTTTCTTTCGGTTTTGATCACTGGCTTACCTGGGCTATCAGCATTCAAGCAGATGACAGCACCACCTGGTAACGCGACTCAGTGCTGCACCACAACCCTTCATCTCTTCTACACTGTCGGTTCAGACTTTATTTTTGAGTCAGTAGAGTGGAAGTGGACAATCAACCAATGAATTTGTTTAAAGAAGAAACTTCCACGTCAAATAATTGACATCACCTCATACATTATTCTGCTCTTGATTAATAGCTGAAACTCAACCAAGTTAATTTTAGATACAAATTCAAAGTATGCATGAAATATTTCTCTCTAATGGTATCACCTCCTGCTCATCCTTTTGTGGTCAAAATATGAATGTTGTGCCAGATATCCTTACACTCACAGGTCCAAATGTCTTTTACCGAGAGGCCATATAGCAGCACACAGAACCTGAACACGGATAAAGTTGCTGCTCCAGCTCAAAAACTACATGGTATTCTCAAATAGCCCGTGAACCCACACACCTCCTTTAATCCATGTACACACGCACAGCTAAAGTGCACTCCAAGCCACGGCCAAGGTCACAGTGAGTTCTGCAGGTAAACAGTCCAGTACTGATAGTGGAGGAGCTTCAGGAGGAAATCACTCACAGGAGATCATGTGTGTGTGCGCCTCAGCCCTACCATGTATGCGCCATAACTAAGTCCTGCATAAAATCTCCATCTTCATCTTCTCAAAATCATCAGCCCTTCCATGAAACTTACTTTTTTTTTTTTTTGCCTAGGTGACTCACGAGCTGAAACACTGAGGTCAGAAATAGAACTTCTGCCTCTACCACCATGATGAGAAAACCTTTTTGTATTCTCCAAGCAATGCAAATGAATTATTCAAATGAAGCAGACCCGGGCTCAGCTATGTGTTTCATGGTAACTCTATGCAGAACTAGGTTGATTTCATGTGTCTGTTTTTTTAACATCCTACGACCAGACTTTGAACTAATACCAACTATTCACCAACCTATTATGACTTCTTCTGTCAACTGACCATTTTGTTTCACAAGATATGGTTTGTAGTTATTTTCGAAGCAAGTGAGAAGCATTTTCCCAACTTTGTCAGATGGGGATTTGTTGCTTTTTCTTTATCCATGATAGTGGCTTGCTGAATCTTGGGTTTGGCCTCACACCTGACTTTCATAGGAGAGATACAACAGGATTTTTCCATTTTCTGCGAGTGAGAAATCCAGGAATAAAGGTTTCAGGCTAAAATGTCAGATTTTGGTTAGAACTGGACAAGTAGGTCCAGCAGGAGGTTTGATGCTCCGGTCAAGAAAGTTTGTTTCCGACACAAGACCCGAGTCTGTGGATAGCAGGAGCTGGGTGAGAGGTGCACACCTCTCTGCTGAGGGAGCATTGGCCCAGAGCAGCACCGCAGAGGATACAGTATCTATGGAAGCACCGACGCTTTTGGTAGGAAGATACCACAGGTCAGAGCATCAAACCCGCTGTCCAACTACATCAGCCCGAGGAAGGTGAACCAAAGGTTTTGACCAGGGTCTCTCGGACTCTTGGTTGCAATTCAGTCAGGATTCGTCCAAAAGTGCAAACTGGTAGGCCTTCTGTAATCCTGGCAATCAACCCTGCAGGGTGGAGTCAGAGCTGAGGTCTGGGAGGAATGGCTGATCACACGGGACCCTGAGCTCATAACCTCCACCACTGCCTCCCTCACCTTTTACATCCTTCCTTTCTCTCTCTTAGCCTCCCTCTCTCTGCACATGCCTCTATGTCTCCTCTTTCCCCTCTCATCTATCTCACTACTTATTTCCTTCTCTCTCTCTCTGGAAGCAGAGGCTCCCACCAGGGTATAATTACAGGTATAGGAACTAGCCCCACCCCTCCCACACCTTTTTACACACACACAGTGTTGCATTTCTCATCCTATACAGAAAATCACTGGTGCCAGAGAAAATCTCTTGATTCTCATTCTTCTGATATATATATACTCATATATATGTGTGTGTATGTCACACACTCAAGATATATTTATTTGTGTGTCAGTCATTTTATATAATATATTTTATTCATGAATTCCATCCACATATTATCTGTGTCTTAGATTAAATGTATTTATTGGTTCATGCAGGTCTCCAAAGTGTATTTATTTATTCAACTGGCTCAGATGCACAGTTTAAAAAGATACAACTAAGAACAAGTGAGAAAAACTCTGAGATAAATGATTTTTTATTTTTAGCGTTTACAGAATGGCACTTCGTCTTTACTCAGAGACGAAGGGCTCCCTCATATCTGCCCTCAGGCATTATCCATCTCATTTCTTGTCTTGATAAAACAATTTCAAACTGGAGAACAAAACCATGAAGAAGAAACATCACTAGTCATTTTAAGCATATTTCAGGATCATCATCCTCTGACCATCTCATCTGGCCAAAGGGTATTTAACCACCTGAAAACCCGCCTTCTCTCCAGAATGTTCACCAAAAATAAAGTGGGTTGCAACAATAAGCATTTCAAAATGATTGACTGAGCTTTTGAATGAAATCATTTCTAACTAAAATGATTCTCCACTAACAAGTGGGGTTTGGTTTTCTACGTCAGTGAAAAGCAGTAGCAAGTCTTCTGATGAATCTCAGATTATTTTAGTTGGGGAATCAGTAAGTGGAGGTGATCATCGGTTTTCAGGTCTGTTTCCTTCCTGATGAGTCAGTCACTTGGTGACTCAGCTACAGGAAATATCATGGCGGTTGAACAGCGGTGAAATGCAAACTATGCTTGGATGATGGTGCATTTCAAGCTACGAGCTAAAGCTAAGATAACAGCTCCCAACCGATGCTGCAGCTCCGAGAACTTAATAGCGGCTCAGAACCAGTTTGGATAAAGTTCAGTTCCTATTAGTAAGGCGTCAAGACCAAAGCAGTGACAGAGGCAGATAAGTCTGAGCCACTGAATATGGGACACGGTGTCTTTCAAAACACCTCCAAGGGAAGGTAAGATCACATGTCGTGCGGATGGCCGTGTCCAAAGTCATTGGCTGAGCTGGTTGTTCGTGTTTGTGAACGTCTCAGGCGCGAGAATGACTTCAGCCACCTGGCCTGGCCTTAAGCCGACAAAATCACATTTGGATGTTTTTTGCTGGGTGCTCAGGTGTGGCGTAGTCCACAACACTGCTCAGACTCCAGGTTAGTCACCTCATTGGGTCTCTCTCACTAGATGGGCGAGCTCTTTCCATGTAGGAATATTAGGCAGCACCCCTCTGCCCACCTCTCCTGCTGGAGAAGAAATGAAAGCTCAGCCAAAGTGTACAGAAATTGCATAGAGGTGAAGTGTTACGGCAGTCGGCTCCCTGTAATAGATTTTTCCCCTATGATGGACTTGAGCACTAGAGCCAGGCTAATACGGCCCAGCTCCTGCTTAAATCTACAGCCACAGCGGCCAAAGAATTGTCCAGTGTTTGTACAGCAGCTTCGAGCAGGACTTCCCTCCGCTGGATAGGGAGGCGAGGGATGACAGCTGGAGGATATGGAATGATGTAGGGTGACACCCCAAAGTTTCAAAAAAAAGGAACCCTGGGCAGCAAATAGATGGGAACAAATTGGCCCGAGGCTGTTTTAAGAGAAATGGGATTCATGGCGTCGGTATTGAGATGATGAGGGCGTGGCGAGGGACAGAGCGGCTGGGCGGATACATGGCACTGATTAAGGTAAAACCAGGATCCTGTTTTGACTACTGCAGCTGCAGCTTGACATTGGCTTCACCGACTCAGCTATATCTCACCTGTGTACAGGTTAAGTACTTTGAGCTTTGTTGATGGAATGAGTCAGTCTGAGTCACTGCTGTTTGGCTCATTGCCAGGAGTTCATATCTGGAGAAACATACGCAGTCGTCAGTCCAAACCACTTATGTGGAAATATTGATCACTGGCTGAGCAGGATCGTAGAGGCAAATAAAATGTGTGCAATTTATTTCAGAACTCAAGAGATCTTGAGAGGGTAGAAACCGTGATGAGGACACTCTGACTTTTATTCTCAGTGTTTTTATCTTCCGCAAGGACTTCAAATTATCACATGGGACATATTCCTTCCTGTTGTATATTTCACACACTGGGTGATGTCTATTTTCTTTCCCATTTCTTTCCTTTTGCACAGTATAATGAGGGCTCTCTGTCTGTTCATGACACCCTGCTGATGTTTGAGCTAAATCCAATCTCCACCAGCCGAAAATAATGTTGGGCTATAAACCAGCTACACCAAGGTCACATGGCGTCAGCTCACACTAAGCTTTCAACTGGGGTCATTTCATTTAGCTCTGAGCTCTTCTACAAAAAGCCTTTCTTCTTAGAAAGTTAAATCTAGTTTGGCGTACGGGTAAAACCTAACTGAGGGCTGTAAGGCGGACTGGTGAGTAGATGGGTTTTCATATTAACGTCCGACAACCTCTGTAGTCTCATTTTAGACGCTTTCAAATTGTAGCAACCGCCTTTTAAGACACGTAAAAGCTTCAAACATCAGTGGGGGATTGCAGCCCATTTTGTGGCATCGGAGAATAAAACCTATGAAAATGTCTTGAGCTTGTGTTAAAACCACAGACAATTTCAGACATTACATAGAAACACACACAGCTTTGGGGCGAGGAACAGAGTGCTAACATGCTAACATGCCTTCAACACCTGGTTTTGGCCATCTTCTATCTACCTCTGATCAGAGGTTTCCCTCTCACTGTGGAACATCACATCCTGACCACCGCCACCACCACCACCCGTGTCTAGAAGCTCCAGGGGAGGTTTCTCACATCATGTTGGCTTTATGCTGATCTGCTTCCAGGTCCTAAGCACCAAAGACTATTTCTCCTGTGCACAATACATTTTATTCAACCTCATGTCTGATTGAACTGTCGATGTGTCCGAAAAAGAACAGCGCAGGGAAAAGAATAAAATACTTGAGAAAACCTTTTCTTCCCTCATGACCTTTTGTTGTTAGATTTTGGCCTCAACTGTTTTTAAAGTCACAGTTCCCAGTTGATATCCTTTTTTCTGGTAGCATAAAACATGGAGTGACAGAATGAGGACTCAGACTTGGAGAATCAAGGTGTTTACGCAGAGGCCAGAAGGTTCGGTGCAGAGGGGCGGCAGAGGCAGGACAACCGAGGCTGGGCTGAGAGGGTGGTGCTCAGGAGGGCGGCCACACACTGGCTCGGAGGGAGACAATGAGACACCGTTTTAACCACGTTAGGTCAATCTGGGTAACACATGAGGGGCAGGGATCTGAGACAAGAGGAGAGGCTACAGCACTGGACCCACGAAATAGGCTTCACATGCTTCTTGGCTATCCCGTCTGACTATCTAGCCCAGTCTCTAACCATGTTTCCAGGTATTTTAAGTTCATTACATTTTAGTTCCCAAGTAAAAACTGCTTTGGTTTAAATCCCTAGTTTTGGGCTTCAGTCAATCAAACAACTTCAAAAACGACATTTTTACGGCCGTCTCCCCTCTGGCCTTCAAGTCCTCTATTATTTTGTTACCTCCATTTCCCTCAACGTCCCACTGGGCTGCTCCATTTGCACCTCGTGCAGACCATCTCCTCCAGGCTGACTGGTCGCAGAGACATTCAGACTCATTAACTCGACGTCTCAAATCAAACCCAACTTTGTGTCACGGGACTGTGCTTTGGAATTTGGAAGGGTGATAATCAATCTGACTTTAATAAACTTCCTTTTTCTTTTCTTTCAATTCGTGAAATAAAGGAGAAATACAATGAAACAGTAGACTGAAATGACTGAAAACACCATTTATATTAACATGAGGAATAATGATGTGATGCAAGCTGTTTAGAATGATTTTGATCCTGAAAGAAAAGTTGAATCTATGCCAAAACTGCTGTGTTATTAATCATCTACCGTCGCCCACAGTGATAAATCCTGTCGTGCTTTGGTTTCTCCCTCCGTTGAGTTTGGGTTTGTGTCTTTTTATACCGCCTTAGGTTTGAAAAGAGTCAAAAGGTGGTCCCTGTATTTTGCTGACTGATGGTGTGGAAACCTTAATGCACTAGGCAGCGAATGCTTCCACTTTTATGCAGTGAGTCTTTCCAGCGTTAACAGTGTTTAATTTCGTCAGTTAACCTGCAGTTTCTTTTACCCAATATAATTGAATAAACTGATGATAGGTAGGAAGGCGTGTTCTCAGCGTCCACAGCTACAGAAATGAACACAAGAAAATCGCAAATTTGCAGCTGTCAGTGTGATAAACTCCAAGAAAGACTCGAGTCTAAAAGGCTTCTGTCAGAGAAAATGACTGTGATACTTCTTAAATCTGAGAGGAGAGAGAAGAGACAGGATACGCAGTGGAGTTTAACACCGACTTCATGTTTCACTTCTCAGATTAAACAGGGCTCAAGGAAAGCAGTCCCCAGTGTGTTAGAGCAGAGTCCTCTTCTCAAGAACAGACTGTCCTGCCCACAACAGGCCAATATACTGGCTACCTACAGCTGATCAGATCTGCTGTAGATGCTGATTTGAGTTACTATATTACCCGCTGATCCCGAAAACCCTGCAGCCAGGCAGTGCTGTAGCTGTAACAAGCTATTTCCCAACTCTTGATCATTTCATCCGGTTTCAGAGATGAGCGCTGGTTTTAGCAGCCTGTTGGACATTACTCTTCCGGTTGTGCAATGTTCGTATTCAGGAGGATAGAGAGGAACATATGATGGCATAAAGAGGCTCCGGTAAGCTAACCGTCAATGCTGACGCCTTCTCTTACATTCATTCCACACCCACTTCGATGTGAACGGCCCTGTGTCTGTCTTTTCGTTATCTCAGCGGTGGTCTGCTGTTGTTTTCATCATCCCTCGCTGTTCACACAGGAAGGAGGGAGAGAGACAGAGAGAGAGACAGAGAGAGAGAGATGGAGGTGAACTGACACTCCACCCTGATTCCTGCAGCTCGCCGGCAGAATAATGATTAGCTGCTCTGCATGCTGGTCACATCGCCTCCACTATCAATGAGTGAGAGAGCGAGAGAGCAGGGGCGTGACAGAGGAGAGAGAGAGAGAGAGGCAACAAGGTGAATAACAGACACAGGGAAGAGAGAGAGGAAGAAGGGATGAGTGAGGTAGAGAATGAATGAATGATGGAGAGAGAGGAGGGATATGAGGAGGAAAACAAGCAACAAGGAGAAAAATGGGAGAGGAGAGAGGGAGAGAGAGAGGGAGAGAGAGAGAGGATATGAGGAGGAAAACAAGCAACAAGGAGGAAAATGGGAGATGAGGATAGAGAGAGAGAGAGAGAGAGAGAGAGAGAGAAAGACGGAGGAGAGGAGATGACAGTGATGCTGAGGTAGACGGAGGAGGCAGCTGTGAGTATGATGAATGAAGATTTATGGGAACACACACACACACACACACACATAAATACAGAACACACACACACACACTATAAGTACAGAACACACACACACACACATAAATACAGAACACACACACACACATATAAATACAGAACACACACACTCAGAGCAACGAGCCATAAAGAAGAAGCAGGCTATGTCAAATGTGAATAAAAATAGAGATTTATTGTGTTTGTGTCAGTGTATAAACATGCAGCAGGTACCTGCTTCACAAGACTTCATATTTACAGTACTTCATGTTTAAAGTCACATTATAACAGATCCAGGATCAGTGGTTCAGTGAAGCAGAATCCTACTGGTCTGAGTGTCACAGCTAAATACACACACACACGTGTACGACACTCCCACTGAGCATTAAACACACCAGATGATAATCACACGTTAAATATCCATCATCAGTTTGCAGACGTCGTGTGTCCACAGCTCCAACATGAAGCAGGAGGCATCGGCTCAGTTTAATATGAACTCAGCAGGAGGCCGCGAGTGAAAGACAAGTGTTGATTCTCATTACTGCTTCACTGTGAAATGACTTGTGACAGAAGAAATGAGTGAATGTGGTGAATCCTGCAGCTCCACTGAAGCTTCAGTCCCTCTGACAGAACCTCGGCCCAGCTGTGTCAGATATTACAGATACAAGGAACCGACGTCGACTGGAACTTACTCACCAACATCACACTTCTCTCACTTTTGTCCTGGACAGACAGCGGCCCTGATTCACAGAGACACAGGATGTGCTGTCAGCTTAATGTTAGAACAGGTTATTTCAGGTATTTTCCAGGAGACCTGCCAGGAGACCTCATGTTCTAGTCTGAAAAGGAGAGACCAGTGACAATCTAATCACAGTGAGCTGCGAGGATTTAACACAGATTTGTCGTGACTTTGGAGATTTGGACTTGTCAAACAGAAACAGGACTGAGTCAGTAGCTCTCCCCAGGTAGAGGAAAAAACTGCTTCATATACATCGTCTTCTCCTGTGCATCAGTGAGGCAGCGTGAAACGATCAGTGGATGCAGGTGAGCAGGAGCTCTTTCCTGAGTCACTGTTTGATGGTGTTAGACAAGGATCAGAAATAAGACAGGATACGTTCAGTTGAAACTGAAGGTTCATGCTTGACTTTGGAATCAGTTTGTTCAGACATGGCAAAACAGGCAGCGCAAAGAAAGACCAGAAGAAATCCAGTATTTACTACAGATTATCCAGAAACTGATGATCGATAAATCATCGCTCCAACACATGCGAAGGCAGATTATAAGCATTAAATCACAATATCCACAGAATGATTGGCAGCTACAGAACACGTGAGTGTTAATATCTGTCTGACAAACAAAATAAATAAAGTTTAAAGATAGAAAACAGTCAAAGATTCATTTTCTAATCAGCTGAGTGGTTCATATTTTCACTTTTCTACCACAGCAGCTGTAAAGGTCAAAGGCCGGGCGGATCCTCCTCTGTATACGTATGTATTACACTCGCTTTAATTAAAACATGAGACTTTCTTCTCCTTTCAGCCGGCTGTCAGCAGAGTGTTGAAATACAGCTGCTCTCTGGGGTTTAAAAGCTGTGACAAAACATGAAATATAGCTTCAATATGTCCCTGCAGTTTTATTCTGCCCTTGTAAACATAAATCACACATTGTTAAAGTGCCCGGGATTATACAGCAGCCCCCTGATAGCAGCATCACTTAAACAGCTGCAGTGTAATGCAAATGTAATGTCATGAAAGAACGATCACATTTCGCCTGCAAAATTCTATTTAATACGAGATAAAAGAGTGCAGGGAGCCATTAATGCAGGTCATTTGGCAGCGCTCGCCACCATAACCATTACATGCAGGTTCTGGCCCATACTGAGCTGATTACTGTGTGTTACTGGTGAGAGAGGGAGCGCGGGAACAGACCACACCGGCTTCATAAATAAGTCACTGACAGAGCGACGGAGGTAAAAGAAGGGAGATGAGCCCTTTTCAAAAAACAAGGCGATACACACAAAGGTTTGTTTTTAACCTTGTAGTGTCCTCAGGTCCCATTAATGATGCTGTTGCTTTATTACCAGTCATAATCATTAAAAATCTACAGCAGCGATTTACTGTTTCATTACACACATGGAGGAGATGTGTTTTAAAACAGAAAAGGCAGAAGCTGAACTATCCGGACCTTTAGGTCCTCTTTACATGTGTTACACTTTGACCTTTTGTTCACACGACGACTGAAAACACAAACTTTGGACAGTAATCTTCTGAAGACGCCACCCTCACCATCTTTTCACACTTTCCTGCAGTTAACTCGCATGTAAATGGATGCACAGTCAAGTTACACTGCCACCTACTGGACTGGTCACCACTGTGTTTTCAATCATTTTTTCAGATCAGCGTGAACAAAGTTTGTGTTCACAACGCTGTCGTGTGAACACGGGAAGGAAGAGCCTCTCAGTTTGTGGTGTGAGCAGAGCCTTAGTCTCTTGAATGAGTCAAGCTCCAAAACCTCTGGATCCTGTGTTTGCCTTTGTGTAACTGAGAGTCTTTCCTGTCTGGTTAACATCCATGTCTTTCACACGTCTTTGTTTCTAATGCAAACGTTCTTTTAGGAAACAGGTAACCAGCTCCAGCTCCAACATGTAAAACTGGTGGAGTGACGCCTGACACAGCAGAAAATTAAAAAGGTTGATTTAATATTTGCATGTTAAATAAGATGCGGTGAAAAGGTCACATGGACACACAGGTGCTGCTGATAGTGTGTGATACCTTTAACTGAATTAGTGTGAGTGTCGCAGAGATCAGGCATTGTCAAGGAAACACCTCAGAGCAGAACAAGCTGTGTTTAAGGACACAAACACACTCATCTCTCCGGTGATTGTGATCTACATGATTAAGAATCGATCTACTGGCCGAACCAATCAGAGCCATGCTGCACAGCACAGTCTCACACTCCCTCATGGGCCACATGCTGCAAGAAAAACATCCTTTATTCCAGCTGTAGAGTGTTTATGTGTTATCCCAGGGTGGTTAGCTCTGATGCTAACCTTGTAGCTGCAGCAGATAAACAGCAGAAACTAGCCGTTTGTTGTGTTTCATATCTGTGGAGTGAAACCAGATCCAGACAGTTTCTTTATCCTGTGCCGAGCTCAGTTCTTTCACCTTATCATTCTTCTGTACGTTTTTTTGGTTGCTAACTTCTCCTGTTCTGCTAAATTTTTGCCGTTCAAATAAATGGAGGGAATTCAAATCCTCTGAAGTTCAACCACTTCAGTTACTTTGTGTTAGAGACTTCATTTCTTCTTTAAACTTTCAGCTGTTAACTCATCATTCAGGTCTTTGATATCTGCTGCAGTTTTTGGATCATCAGTTTCTGTATCTCAGTGTTGGTGTGTGTGGGAGCAGGTCACAGCTCTAACCTTCAGCTGCCAACTCTCAAGACACCGAGACAAGTCTGTGCTCTTTCTCACAGTCTGACTACTTCAACTGAGGCCGATGAAAACACCTGTGGTTAACCTGCACAGGTGTTTTCATTTCTTCTGAGCTCCGCCCACCTCAGTCAGCTCATCAGGGGAAACTCCTCCGTGTGATTTCACAGGAGTCAAACCTCCTGAAGCTTTTATTCATCTGTGCTCTGCTGTGTCAGGCATCAGTCAAACACCTGATCTCCTCTGTTAGAGGTGTTGAAGTGTCTGTAGGTGGCGCTCTGCCTCTGCTGCTTCCCCTCACACTGGTTTTAGAAGAGAAGGTTTTATTGATTTAAAAAGAAGAAAAGTGGCAGAAAGAGAGAGAGAAACAGACAGACTGATGGATAAACAGTCAGAGCAGACACACAGAGAGCTGTTTATGTGAGCTGCATTTTTATCGGAGGATTTTCGGAGCTCAGTGTGTGTTTGTGTGTTTTTACTTGGATTCATGTTGCCGGGACAAAAACCTGCTCATACAGCCTGACTGTGGGGAGCCGAACATGTGGCTCCTACAAGTGTGTGTTTTAGGATTCCAACTGTTTATCATGAGCCTCAGTGGAAGTGTTTTAATTCAACGGCCTTAAGATCTGCTCCAGCTTATCGTCTACACTGCTCTGAGAATGAATCACAGGGTCACTGCAAACTACATGATGTCAAATACAGAAGTACAGAAACAATGAGTCTCAAATACACTGGCATGTAGTACACTGTGTGTGTCACACACACACACACACACACACACACACACACACACACACACGCTGTCCTCGGGTTGTTCAGAGTCTCAGACTGGTTGTGACATGAGGGATCAGACACTCATGTTACAGCCTCCTGTTGAAGCTGCAGACGACCTCATCGATGCAATCAGAGCTCCTCAGTGAGAGTGACACCTGTGATTATTGAAGTCATCATACAGTCTGTGTATGGGATAATCTGAAGTGGATTTAATTAAAGTGAAATTAAACTTTTCCTCATCTGGTGTGGGAGCTCCAGGAGGCCTGTGGAGGGCTCTCAGAGGCCCCCGAACCTGCTTCAGGAGCCGCTGATCTAATCAGCCTGTCAGACCATGAATCATTACATTAATCAAAGAGTGAATCAATCAAACAGGAGGACAGTCAGTGAGTGTCTTATCCAATAATGACCTGCTGTTTGATTTCATGATGTTACATAAACTAGACTTTGCCCTGAGACGTGTCACGCTTCAATCTGGGAGCTAATCCTTTGGTATCGTCCCGCAGGCCTCGCTGCACGCTGCACGCCTCTTTTCACCTGAAAACGCTGCTCGATTATTATTGGATTTCGTCTCAGTGGGGATCCCCGGTGCTGTGTGAGAGCAGCGTCGTCGTACCGGCGTCGGTATGAGTGTGTGAATTATGCAGAGCAGAGATGAGGCCTGCAGTCGTGCAGTCTGCCGAGCGTGATGTGATTCCTGTGACAGCGGAGGCAGAGAGGGAGACAAACTCGATTAATCGTCCCTGGTCGTGGTCCCGGGAGGAGCTGAGGCTGAGAGGAGGCGACAGATGAGGGGAGGAACTATTTAACCCCCAGCCGATTCCTGTCAGCTCCCGTCCACGCTGCGGCTCTGACAGTACAGTAACTGTGTAAAAAGACCAACTAAAGTACACAGTGAGGACAGATTTAAAAAAGAATCACTGATCAGCAAATACTTCTGCTCATCTTCCCAGACGTCTGAACACAGTTAAGGATGAGATCATGGATACAGGCGGCCAAAATGAGATAAGGAGCGTGGGCGTCTGGCTCGAGCTCGGAGTGGAGTCACTGCTCCTTCACGTCAAAAGGAGTCAGCTGAGGTGGTTCAGGCACCTGGTTTGGATCCTCCTGGGTGGCTTCCTCTGGAGGTTTCCTGAGGTAGAAGACGTTGACGGGGAGAGGGAGGTCTGGAAAACTGGACCTGACCCTGGATGTGAGGAAGAAGATGATGATGATGATGCAGGATGGTGGAGATGATGACGGCGCCAGATGAAACATGAAATAAACACACAGATCAATACAGAAGCTGAGAGGATTGTTGCTGCACAGACCTGAATCCTGATGATGTGAAATGTACTAATCCACAGAGCTGTGACCCCCCCCCCCCACACACACACATACACACACACTGATACATAATCATGTAACCACATGTCAACCTGTTACAGCGCGACACACAGCCTCATGTTCTGCAGCTTAGCTCAGATTAAAGGTTAATTAGATTTATTGGGGCTGACATATTAACATACAAAAAGCTAATTATATTTACACAAACACACGTGCACACATACGTGCACTAAAACACGAGCAGCTTAGCGAGTGTCGACAAATTAAACCCAGAGCCGTGAATATTCAGACGGCTCTCCGGTGCTCAGGCGTCAATCAGCTGAACATGAGATTGACATTAAAGACAATGCTGCTCTGCTCAGGGTTTGTCTCCACACACACACACACACACACACACCCTGGATCATAATTCTCAATCATGCAGGATATGAATATGCAGAGCACGGCTAAATTTGGACTTTTCCAATTGGGGTCGTCTCTGCTCAGAGAGGAGCAGCAGCTGCTTCTCCACACTGTTTCCTCCATTTATCTGGAGGCTGTGTTTACTCTTCACATTCACATTTTTACATTAAACCTGAGATGAGTTCAGTAAAAGTCAATGTCTTCAATCTTTCATCTGCAAAATGTCAAACATTTGAGGAGTTGTGAAAAGCGTTTTCTTTATCTGAGACAGAGGTTGGAGGAGTGTGTCAGCCTTGTGTGTGTGTGTGTGTGTGTAATCCTGCAGCTCACCTGAAACTTTCAGAATCCTTCAAACCAGAGCTATGAGGCTGTACCTGTCAGAGACCACGTGACGCTGTGCTGCACTGAGTTACAGTCAAACGTGCTATTTCAGATGCTGGGAATACGAGTGTTTATGCTTTTCGACAGAAGATAAAACCTTTTTCTTTTTTTTGATCATATTTGTGGAAACTGTTTAAGCTTGGGGTTTCCATGGCAGCAGTTGACTGACAACTGAGTGCAGCCGTTGCTAGGAGACGAGCTGACAACTTCTGTGATGATTATTTTCTGTTAAATCAGTTTTTTGTTGTTTTGTTATGATAAGTTCATAGACAGGAGATCTGTCACTGATGGATCTGATGCTGGAGTCTGAGGTATTCACAGGGAGGAATGGACTCCACTAAATAGCAGCAGATTGTGGAAAGTAACTTCTTGAAGCTGAAGATACGATCTGATAGATAATGATCCAAAGCACACCATTAGCTGCTTGTGAATGTGTGTGTGCAGACCTCGAGGTGAAAATCCCTAAAACAGGAAGAGAAAGACTGTCAGCTGCAGAAAGCGTCTGTGAGCTGTGATATGAGCCAGAGTGGAGGAGGTTACTAAGTACTGACCTTTGCATACAGCTGTGTACCCACTTCTCAGAATAGATCCATGGGAAAAGATCAGGTGTTAGCAATTACATTAATGACGCTCTCACTCCATGTTGATGCTCCATGTTACATTCATGTAGCAAACGCTTCTGTCCAAAGTGACAGACAATGCATGCAGACATAATGCATGTTAATGGGATGGATTCTTATTCCTACATTTGACAGAGGAAACTATGGAGAGAAAAAGGTCTTTTCACCACAAGCTTTTGTTGAGTCTGCATATTGTGAATTTTCATGGAGACAGAGGTCAGTGTCAGTAATGGCTCATTTTCTGATCGAGGCTCTTTGCCCTCAGCCGTCACATAAAGTGATTGGTTAAATAGAGCAGCAACCACGGGAGACATTTACCTTTAATCCTGTTGAACCTGTGCGTCCTTCCTCTCTGCAACAGTGGAGAAACCCCGAAGTCACTTCTGATTCCAAGTGTTTTGTAATGAGTGTGTGGCAGGATGGGATCGGAATGACACCATTTGGCCTTGGCAGGGTTTCTCCCGCTATAAAAAGTAATGCCCACACCTATTAAAAAGACACTGAGTCAACAGTTTGGGTGACAGTGTTTTATTATAAATCCAACAAAATCTTGGACAGAAATCAAACACAGTGCTCTGTTTCTGTTTCTGAAGTCTGCTCCATATTTCATGTACAGAGGTGAAGCTCACACCATGTTTTTCTGATTTATTTAAATGGAAAACCTTAAAATACTTTTCTTTTTTTGTGGTTTATCTCCTGCTCAGCTTCCTTGATCTTCCATATAAATTTCTCTGGGATTAAACAGACACAGTGACATTTAATGACCTAAAAACAGCATCACTTCTGTGAGTGGTGAAGCCCTCAGACACCTGCCAACCTCCCTGCCTGCCAGCGCTGGACAACAACCACAGATACTAAACACTGTGAGTCCCAGAGGGACTCTGTCTGTTGCTGTTTTTCTCTTTTCTCCATGTTTTCTCTTCTCTCAGTTTCCTGTCTCTCTTCCTCAACCCCTGTGTCACCCACGTTTTCTTCCCTCCTTTTGGACCTGAGCTCCAGGCAGCATTCGGTCTGTAACTCACACTCCGTGGAGGAATCGGTGGTCGGGCGACTCATTCAGAACCAATGACACGACGCATAAAAATGTATGGATTTATAGAGAAATTACATCAGGCCAAACTACTCTGACGATTGGCCTTAGTTTATTGGGTTTCCAATAAAAGCTGGTGAATTGTTGGAGAGACTGATTACAGCCTGAGTCCTGAACTGGTTGTTTTTCTCCTGCAGAGAAAAGAAAGGCTGGGTATCAAGAGTTTTTATTTAATGTATTCAGATCAGAATAAAATGAGTAGAAATTCTCATTAAGAAAAAAAACTGAAGCTAAATGTTCCAAAATGTAAAAACAGACTGGTCAGTTTTATTGGACAAAACGTCCCACTGATCAATTTGAAACACTGAAAAATTATATCTGAACAGAACAGAACAATGAGTCAAGTCAATTTTTATCACAACAGACGTTATCTGGAGGCACTGTACATATAGAACAGGTCCAGACTGTACACTATATGATTATATTTACAAAGAGAGACCCAACAGTTCCACCATGAGACAGTGGAGAGGAAAAACTTCCTTTAAGAGGCAGAAACCTCGAGCAGAACCAGACTCAGGGTGGGCGGCCATCTGCCTCGACCAGTTAAGACAGATTCCATGTAGAGATGTAAGTAATATTAATAACAGTAATGATATAAAAATAATAATAATGACAGTTATAATAGTAATAACAGTAATAGCAATAAGAACTCTAGAACACTATTACATTTTAAATGTAAGAACAGCTGTTGAGCAGGATCGTGGGAGCAGCAGGAGGCATGACATCACAGATCAGACTTTACAGCTCTGGAGGCAGAAACACCTGCAGAGAGAGACAGAAGAGGAGAGAGATGAAAAGCAAATGATGAAGAGAGAGAACAGAGAGAGAGAGAGAGAGAGGCACAGCCTGGACACTAATGTGTGTGGTGGAAAGAAGTATTCAGATCCTTCACTAGAGTAAAAGTACCAATCCACCTCTGACTGATGTAAATGTACTAAGATACTCCCACCACTGCAGTAGAATTTTAACATAATGAGTATTAAAGTAAAGATCATGTAAGAGTCAACATCCAGCAGTGAAAACAAATAATAAAGAAAATACACTGATCTCTTCTGTTTAACATCAACACAAGAGGGAAAATAATTTGAATCCTTGATTTAACTAAAAGTAGTTTAAAACGTTGAGAATTGAATAATCTGTCAGATTAAATGTTGTGTCTCTGTGGTGAATAAACAGACAGCCGAGGGTTCAGCTCTGACACGACTGTACATGAAGTCGTTTGATAGCAACTTATTTAGATACATGACTGAAGATAATTCAATTTATTTAAGCAAATCTGAGTCTAACCACACACACACACACACACACACACACACACAGTGCTGTCTGCTGGATGAATGGGATGACAGAGTTAATGTCTCAGCTGTATGTGGCCATAAAATTGGATGAATCTTTACGGCTGTGTCATCCCATCACATAATAGTCCTTCAAGCTCCATTTTTCTCCTCAGAGCCGAACCGCAGCTATTTCAATTTAGGCGATTCAGTCGTTTCAATTCCCTCTCTGAGACCACAGAGTGGCGAGAAGGAGCAGCGCTCACCCCTCACCTCTCCATACCATTAATATTTGTGTTTAGTCTCCGTGGGTTCATTTATTACAGCAGCTGAGACCAAAAGGGGGCACACAACCCAAACTAACAACTGAGACCTCATTAAGAGAAGAAATCAATATTTAATCACTTGTTCTGACTTGATATTTTGTGTATGAGGTGGAAAACCCTTCTAAACATTGTGATGCTCTCTTCACAGCGTGGATGCACTGAACTGTAAAATCAGACAAAGACCAGTTCCACCTCTCTGAGTGTTCACCTCTATCCGGCCTCTATTTTCTATACAGCAGTTACATGACAGTTTGCGTGGGGAGACGGGCGTCTAAAGGTGTGTTCAGCCTGAATTGATGTGTTTAAAGGTGAGTTCAGGCTGAACTGATGCATGTTATTTGATGCCTGCAGCGTGCAGACAGATAGAGAGAACTGTCAAGGTACAGTAGCCTGAAGGTGCCAATCAGGAGCGTGAATGTGATGAGATTGCTGCGTAGGAAGGAGGACGGTGGCAGATTGATGCATAAGATGCTGCTCTTATAAGAGGAGTGGATTATGTTGAAGTGGCTCCAGGCGGTGCTGTAGTCCTGAGTTCAGACTCAGACTTGAGTATCGACTGCATTCGAAAGTTGGAGAATTTAGCAAACGATTTGTAGCTATACGTTGAAACATGACCCTGTTTACCCTTGTAGTTTTGTGTTTTGTTATGTAAGAACAGACCATATTTACCCAGTGTTAAAGGTAGAATCAGGTCCATACTGAGCAAAGCATATTAATTATATATTACTTCCTGTCAATCAGCAGAGGTTACTGACTGATAAAGAGCTGATCAGCATGCTGTATCAGTGTTCTTCACCTGTCAGTGGTTTTAACATCGTGGCTTTAGTTTAGTTTGTCATTAAAGTTACAGAGAAGTTGAACATTTAACAGTGTTTTTCATCCAGTAATTAGGCTCTGAGGCCTCATGAGCCAGACCTGGACTATTATTCAGATTTTACCAAGTCATGAATTGAGATGTTTGACAGCACCCCCACTTCCCACAGCTGTTTCCAAGCCTTTACTAAGTAAAAGCCTCCAGTTGACAGCTGTGCTTATATTAACTTTATACAAGTTCTGACACGGTACCAACAGTGTTGGCCTTGAAAATGCAGCTACCTATTTAACTGCACAGCTGTTATCTGCTCTGACTGATGTGCACTCACCAGAGCTCTGTGTATGTGTGTGTTGTTTCTGGATTATCACGTGTACACACACTTCACAGCGAGGTTACACTGCCTTTATGAAACTCTCATTTAAATTCAAATGTATTTGTACAGCACCGTCTCATACAGGAAAAACAGAATAAAAGCCAAAAATACACACATACATACACAAATGCGAGCATACAGTACATGTTGTACAAATACAGTGTGATCGTTTAAGGAAAAGCTCGACTGAAGATCTTCAGTTTGGATTTAAAAGAGGGAACGTTAAAGAGCCAACTGAAACTCCTCCCATCGTGACATCAAGGACAAACTCTGCTTTTTCTTCTCTCCTTCAGCCCGTCACTCGTCTCATCTCAGACGTGATTGTTTCACAGGAGCTCAGTCAGTCCTGGCTCTGTAAAGACCTCGTCCTGCCGAGACCTCGTGAAGAAAGGCGACGATCTGCTGCTCAGACATCGTCCTTTTTTGAACCTGTGATATTTTTTACAGTGCAGACTGTTGACAAAGGCCCAGTGCTTGCAGAGATTAATAGGATGATAATTTGCCATTAACAGCTTGATCCCGTGCACCAGCTGGTCTGGAGGAGCACCAAATAGCTGCTGTCTCGTCCTAAATCTCCGGCTGGGCCGTGCACAGCAAACTGTTGAAGGGATGGCGGCCAAGCGGCGTTTGACCAGGCGGCGTGCTGCTCAAATTATTCCACAACACACACACTAATGGTTGTGTGTTGTCATTCAGAACAGCTTTTAGTTTCAGTCTGTTCCTCACGTCAACTGAATTACAAGTAGAAACAGCTCATTATTAATGTGTGCTTCATTCTGGACGCTGATGTGAAGGAAACTGTGGATGTTCATACATAAACAGTTTGGTGCTGTGAACTGTCTGCAGCTTGTTTCACTTGGACATGTGAAGGAAGCACTGGTTTCCCTGCTCCCTGCGGCGCTGACTGAGCTGTCCTGCTCATTTTTCCCATAAATGTCAGGTGACTTGGATACAACTGAACCTGTTCAGTCGTCAGTACACACAGTTAATCATGGAAGTCATGGAGTAACACACGTCTGGTGGAGAAATATAACCACAGCCACACTGTTAAATGTCAGTCTCTTTATTTAAATCCCACTAATAGAGAAGTGATTTGCAGACGTTGTTCTCACGCTTCTAAAAACAAGCAGCGCTGATTGGAAACCCAGCGGAGTCTTCACCTTTTCACTGGCTCAGACATTAATGTAAATAAATGCACAGTGTCAGCAAACAGACAGTAATGTTCCTCAATTACAGTAACATTAGACAACAATGAAATAATTCACTTCCCTGGTAAACATTCATCAGAGGTTTGAAATGAGAGGCATTTTTGACAGTAATCGACAGTATCACACACCACTGATTCAAACATTTCCCATAGCACAGCTGATCAAAACCTCCACAGGCCACCCTTAAGTAAAGGATCAGAACATTTTACTCCTGTCTGTTGTAGTCTAATTACTTTCCTCCTCCTTTTCTTCATTGCCTTCATTTTTTTTTTTACTTTTTACATTCGTCAGTCTTTCTTCTTACTTTCCATCTTTCTGTCCTTTTTTCTACACTCTCTTTTTAAACATTTCTTGTCCTGAAGCTGGAGGCACTGAGGGTTAAACTAAAGCAGCATTTATAACACGTCACTACAGTTACACCTGGTGTTCACACTGCTGGTCCTGTTTTAGTTTGAAAACTCCAGGGTTGTGTTTTAGTCCGGATGACAACGTCCTGATTGGTTTTTATCAGTCACAACGTATCCCTCCCTGATTCATCACGTTCCTAAGACTCAGCTACCAGTGGTGAATGTAACATAGCTAACAAACTTTCTTAGTACGTTGGTATATTTCTGTATTTTAACCTGTGGGTAAAGGAGATAAAGAACGTCCACCTGTACCTGTCCACCTCTCAGCTCCTTTGTGAAACAGCTCTCATTACTGGTCCTCGGCCAGCTGTGATCAAACAACTGGAAGTTGGGAGCTCTCATCAATCCACAGCTAATGGGCTGTGCAAAGTGCTACAGAGACTCTTATCACACCGGAGATGGAACTTGAGGATTTCTGGGCTCCTGCCCGGGCAGGGACAGCTATTTGGCTTCCATTTGCATCAGCGCATGCCCCCATTTAAATGATGGCCAGTGAAAGGATCATTTTTCACCACAACAGGCTCTGAAAAAACTGAAAAAGAAGCTGAGATTGACAGTGAGTGATTCTCCCCTGGGTCTGAATTTACCCTGGATCTCTGTGTGTTTCATAAAACTTTTAACTTCTTCTAACTTTAGAGGAGCTGGGCTCGTAGCCCAGGAGTGACTAACATTTACTCTAATGCATTCTAGGCCTGATTTCAACCAAAGATTAGTCACCTCGGTGCTGAGCTACAAACTCAATTTCAGAAATGAACCCGGAGCTCGACGGCACAGAGCAGCAGAGCGTTAGAATAAGGACACCTGAGAGATGAAGGATCAGCAGGTGAGATTAGAGGTTAGAGAAGCTGAAGACAAGAAGGGAATGTGAATCCACATGAGAGGCTGAGTTCACTTTTATTTGAGCTCGTTACATATAATCACAATCACAGTTAAAATCCTGAGAACACAGCACACAGCTGGTGTGGAGTCTGCAGTCAATCTGTGATGCAAGTTTCTTTCCAGATTTAAAAGTGAGAGGGTATTAGCTGTTCCCGGTGCCAGAGGACATTAGCTGGACAGACATTTGATTAGATTAGATTTTTGTCTTCTGTGTTTGTTAATTAGCACAGTGGTGCAGAATAGCTGCATCGTTTCCTTGTTAAAAGACAAATTAATTGATCTGGTTTTCCATTATACATCCACACTGGCAAGAGACTGTGAGGACAAAACTCCACTGCTGAATCTGCAACTCCAGCTCAGCTCGTTGATATTAGCAGTTGCCGTGTACGTTGCCAAACTCATTAACACACTCGTTACCACATACAACACAGAGACTTTGAACGTGGCTCAAATCATCCGCCATCGCTGCTTCTTGACACAGAATGCATTCTGGGATATTTTTCTACCCCAAGGCCACACATTCTGCTCATACAGCATCTTCATCAGAAACATTTCTGCTCATTAGATCTTCACTCGGCTTCATGTGGACTGAGAGAGACCTGTGTCCCAGGAAGTGTCCTCATTAAATGTTCCAATCAATCAATCAATAAATCTCCAGTCTCTCGTGGTGTACCCCCCCGACTCTATTTGAGGCCCTGCTTTATTTTCACTACATCCTGGTTCTGGTAACACAGTGTGAGCCTGTTATCTTTAGCACCAACTTCAAACAGTGGTTAGAGTGTCTGAGTGTTTTCTGTAGTCGTGGTATAATTAGACTTTGGGCTTCAGAGTTTACACAGACGTTTTATTCCAGTGCATCGCCATGGCAACACTAATAAAGGCTGCAATTACGAGCCTTTATACGGTCTGTGTGAATATAAATAATAATTTGTCTGTTAAATTGTATAAACTGACCTGAATCCAGACAAAGACCCTCAAAGTCAAGTGAACATGTGCTGCTCTACTGAAATCCCTCACAGTGACAGAGGTCAACGGGACCATCAGCTCCAACACGATAAAACAAGACCTCCACCCGCTGTCAGCCGAGTCCTATCTGATCGTCTACCTCTTATCTGCTAATGAAGGCTTGTAGAGGAGAGCGAACTGAATACCTTATTAACACAATTATGCCAAAATAACTAACTGACTGTGTGTGTGGGCAGAATCAGAGCAGAGGGCAGGCTGGGCGCAGGCCGGGGAGGAACATATGGTCGACAGTCGACAGGCGTATGGATACATGTGTGAGGAAACAGGCAAACTGCCAACAGCTGCAGTAAAGAGGCGAGCAGGCGGCTGGGTTAGGGCTGCTGAGGAGAACTGACAGGAGCTG
This sequence comes from Lates japonicus, assembly GCA_033238685.1. Classification (NCBI taxonomy): domain Eukaryota; kingdom Metazoa; phylum Chordata; class Actinopteri; family Centropomidae; genus Lates; species Lates japonicus. The sequence goes on along the minus strand of BRZM01000037.1, from coordinate 9,052,415 downwards.
CTCAGATGTAATGCAGCACATATATGAACAGGGTTTAGGGAACAGGTTCACTAGAGTAAGAGAATCTCAGATCGAGGTCCATTCAGAGACGTCCTCTTTACCACAGCTGTTTCTGGAAAGATCCTCTGATCCGAAACACTTTAAGACTGGAACATTTCCCCAAGAGACCATTAGTCTTCAGCCCTGAAGTCTTTTGTCTCGTAAGAAAGAAACATGAAAAACTTCCATTAAAGCAAAACGTAAATCTCACATTTGTGTAGCCTGACAGCTTCGCAGATCAATACTTACTCTCTGCTCCCAGGCTCCTGGAAGCAATCAGAACTATTCTCCCAGTTTAGCATTCTTCTTCTGCTCTTTATCTTGAGAGTCTGTGACGGCCATAATGTTAATTCTTGGCTGACTGACAGGTGAATTGATCCTTGTTCTGTTTCTGCGGTGAAGACTTCGGCCGATGTTTTCCACTCATCTGGAATTAGCCTGATTTCCTCCATGGCAGAAAGTCGTTAGTACTTTACACGAGCTGTCACAAACTCTTGAGTTTAAACTAAACTCTAAAACACTCTGGACTAAAATAACCACTCAGCCTAGCAACACTTAGGCAACAAACAACCCAGAAATCAACACTCTTTATTCCATGAAGCCTCACAGATTTCAGGAAAAGGTACATATGCAGAAACAAAGGTATTTATTTTTCACTTCAGAGATGAACATGTCCAGTAAAAGACTGTGGTAGTGATGCTCTCTGAAGCAGTCACGATGAAGCAGTTCTGTTTCACTGGTTCTCTTTTTGAAGAACTTATTGAGTCAAAACGGCGACATCTACCGGCTGAAATCAAATCAAATCTGAGACCACAAAGAAACTGAAACTGTATAATAACACAAGTGGTCTTACTGCTTTTACTATTGCTAAAAACACCACATTTAAACTGCTGCTCTGTAGAAGAAGATCCATTATAAGATGCAGCATAATGATGAAGTGTTGAGGTTTTGGATGGTCACATGAAGCATGACGTCCTTACTCTCTGATGGCGTGTCCAGTGGACATGAGGTTGGTTTTTCATCACACACAATTACATCAACAATAAAAACAAGGATTTAATGGCCTGCTCAGTTTTCTGCAAATATCTGGTCCATCATCAAACCCTGGGTCACACCTCATTCACCTGCTCTGCTGCAGTGCCCTTTAGCAAGACAGTGAATCTGCATAATTGCAGCGGTGTAGCGCTGTAGCCGACCCTGACCTCTGACCTCTGACCTCTTTATGTACCTGCAGAGTGAGTTTTTAAAGGCAGTGACAGACATGTTGTGGATTCAATAAACCACAGGAGCGAATGACGTCTGCGGCGACATTAGGTCAGGACCTGCAGTAAAAACTGGAATCGACTTGCAGCTACATAAAACTCATGACATGAACATCACACACACACACACACATGAAGTAAAGCAGGTGAACAGACATCGAACACACACACAATAGTTCACAGGCTCCATTGATCTGACAAATAAACTCACTCCCATGGATTTTAATGTGACCTCCCAGAAACTACAGCAGCAGAAAACATGATGTTCAC
>BRZM01000037.1:9013989-9038156 GCA_033238685.1 Lates japonicus | reverse complement strand
TGTAGTTGTCGTTGGAGCAGCTGTAGTTGTTGATGGAGCAGGTGTAGTTGTTGTTGGAGCAGGTGTAGCTGTTGACTGTGCGCCGCAAGAAGCTGTTTTGAGTAGAAAACATTTGATCAGTTTCAGATTCAGTTCCACGTTTCAAACTGATTAAACTTCATCAGTGAAAGTTTCTCTCACCAACAAACAGCAGAAGGACGACACAGATCTTTACAGTCATGGTGAGGCGGTCGAAGCTCCTCTTTGTTACCTGAAAAATAAAAGTCAAAATATTTGCATTTTAAACAGAACAGTACAAGCTGACTAACTTGTTTGCTCATATTTCCATTACATGTATCAGTAACTAAAAGAACACACAATAAATAACATGTGGTCCTGGTCTGGTCCTGGTCCTGGTCCTGGTCCTGGTCTTGGACTGGTCCTGGTCCTGGTCCTGGTCCTGGTCCTGAGGAGTGACTGACTGTTGATTACTGACATTATCTTCTCTGACTACAATGAACTGTCCAGTACTGAATATAATCTGATGAAGTGATAATATCTTATTTTCATTCCTCTATTTTGATGCTTTGAAACAAGTTTAAGGCTTAAATTTTACAATATTAGAAATAAGGTGTTTAAATTTACATTTCAAATAAATGGCAAAGTTTCTCATGCTAAGGGTCTCCACCCTGTAAGAGGTCTCTTAATAGATTTTACAACAAAAGCAATGATACACAATTATATAAGGTAGAATAATATATGATTATTTTGTATAAATGGAGCATTGTCAGCTGAAAACTCCAATAATTTTAGAAAATTATCAACATTTTTAAATAGAATAAACAAATAAAAAACAAATTGCAATATAATATGACAACAGACTTACAGATTGATGTTCTATGCTCGTGTGTCGTTGTTCTCTGCGGTGGATGAAGTTGTGATGTTCTCTGGGTCCAGCTCCTCTTTTATAAGCAAAGACCACGACATGACATCAGGCTGAGGAACATTCGCTGTCATGGTTACAGGTGTGTGTAGGAAATCTTTTATCGCCACCACTCTCTGCTTCAGTTCTGCTGATACCATCATCACCAACCGTCTTCACCAATTCAGCCACGAAGATGTCATCCATGTACTGAGACATTTTTTTGACATCTGACTGTTACATCGGGTTTGTTGGGTTTATCTTTCTTTCTTTGTTCCTGTCGTGCACTGTTTGGGTCGCTGTAATATTTCTGACCCACGTCCCTCCTGAAACACACAGGTTAATCACTTCATCTGTCATGAGAGCTCAGAGCTGAAATGAGGATATAAAAAGGGGATGATGGTTCTTACTTCCTTTCAGCTGAAAACCCCTGAGTTCACCTTGATGAAAAACTGATCCTAGAGTCAAAGGAATCAATGTCCATCAACAAATCTCATATCTGCCTTTTTAAAACAGGTTCATCAAGAGCATCAGGCTGAACAATGTCCTCATACTACAAAGTCTCCAGAGCTCTCAGTCGTATCTCATGGTCTTCAGGAGCAGATGGAGTTTACTTTTTCATTTCAATCAAATTCTCATCCACTTTTTTCACATGATCAGAATCCAACATCACATGATTGGAACTGAACAACTGAGCAAACTCCATCTGCTGCTGAAGATCCCTCTAAATTTAGCCCATACTCCAATGCGTGCAAATATTTTATATGACACCTTTCATAAAGGAAACGCTCAAACAACTGAAGGAAGAGACAAAACAGACATTACGGACAGACAGAGATGATTACAGAAAACTAGAATGACTAAATTAATAAAGTACAGTATGACTTGCAAATAAAAGCCGCAAACCAACCAGTCGAGGCAGATGGCCGCCCACCCTGAGTCTGGTTCTGCTCGAGGTTTCTGCCTCTTAAAAGGAAGTTTTTCCTCTCCACTGTTGCCTAGTGCTGCTCATGGTGGGATTTGTTGGGTCTCTCTCTGTAAATACTCTTTGATAAAGCTTATAGTTAGGGTTGGCTCAGGCTTGAACCATCCCTTAGTTATGCTGCTATAGGCCTAGACTGCCAGGAGATCTCCCATGATGCACTGAGCTTCTCTCTCTCCCTCTCTCTCCATCACTATGGATTCATATCCCGTATTACTTGTCTTATTACTTCTCTTTCTGCAGGTGTTTCTGCCTCTGGATCTGTAGAGTCTGATCTGTGATGACAAGCCTCCTGCTGCTGCTACAACTCCACTCAACACCTGCTGCTAGAATTAGAAATTACTAGTACTGTTTCTAGTATTACTGCTACTATTAACATTACTACTTTAATTATCACTACTATCATTACTACTGCTGTATTACTGGTATCACCTTACATTTTTTACATGCAATCCATGTTATGTTATGTTCCTTGGTCGCTATTCTTAGATTGTAAACCAAAATATACAAAAGACTTAAAGAAGAAGAATGAAATAAAATACACACATGTACATACAAGCATCAGTGCATACATACACACACATATATTTTTTATATATGTATACACACACACTGTATATATACACAGAAAGTAAGTATTATATCAATATAAATATAAAATATATTATATCTGTTTGGTCCCTCTTTAACAGATACCATTGTTTTAACACTACGGACACTTCAGGAGATTTTAGTGAATCTGATTTTGAACTGGTGTCATGATGACAGACAGGCAGTTAAAAACAAGGCTTCATGGTCGTTTGTGTTTTTGTCACCATCAAATGTAAAAGCTCAGTTTGTGGTAAAATGCAGGGTCAACACATTTTCACTTCAACTTCACTTTTCTATCATTGTCTTATTCTCTTATTCTGATTATTAAATGTTTTTATTCTGCCTCTGGTGTTTCCTCAATATACATTTCTGAGTTAATGATATGGATGATGTGGTGGTGTCCTGCAGTTCCTGTTTTTATTGAGTTCGTTCTTTCTAACAGTGGTTTATTGCTTTGTTGGAGGAGGGGGTTATTGTTGCTATTGTGTAGAGCACTTTGTGTTATATTATGTTTGTAAGAAAAGTGCTGCACACATGTTTTGTTGTAATGTTATTTACCTGAAGATAATACAGGCTACTCTCAGTACCAACTGTAAAACCCAAACTTGAGGTGTAATTGAAATTCCCCTCCCTCACACCTTTTTTCTTTCCACTTACTTTTAGAGAACTTCAAATATACGTAGGTGTGAAATGTTTGACAGGGTTAAAACATTTTTGCAAATTAAAATGCAAATGTCATCTAACAAGCAGGTTATTGTTTTTTTTTTTAAAGGTATCAGGTTTTAGTTCCCTAACCTCCATCAAAGCAATTCTATTCTAATTCTGTTCTAAAGCAATTCTGTTTTTGGAGCCAAGTCAAATGGTTCCTTTTTAAAGACAAAGACAAACTAGTTATTTTATTGTTTAAGTGTGAGGGCTCTCTGGAATATTTTCTCTTACAGGTTTGTCAGGATCTATTCCCAGAACACTCACAGCATCTACCAACAAGAAAACTTTGTCCTAAACGCTAAAACAACACTAATCATATGCATTATCATTGTCTTAGAAATAGCTTTTATTTATTTATTTATTGGTTTATACTGCGTAAACCAAGATGTCTTAATGACATCTGCTTACTGCATGGATTACAGGGCTTTAATTTCCTAAACTAAAGCACAATATTAATATTTCTATGTTTTTTAGATGTATAGGGAGCAGACAGTCTAATTTACAGCAATGTTGTGTTATGTAAATTGAACTGTTTTTAAAATAATACACAGGTAAGAACAAACAGGACTGCATATACAATGTGAATTTTGAAAGTTGAGGTCGTCCACACTGATGGCTGCTGTGCTGACTGTGATGATTCCTGACTCAGGCTCTGACTCTTTATTTTTGGCCTTTCTGTGTCTGACTGCTGCCACTCTCCATCCAACCACCAGATGTCCTCACACTCTCCTCCATGTCTCAGTCACCTGACTCCACCTGCTCACCTGTTTCCCATTCCCTGATCATCTCACACTCTACATCTTCCCCCACTCTCTCCTGTCACCTGTTTCAGTCGCCAGCTGTTACTCTCACCATCTCCTCCAATAAAATGACTGAACTGTTCCGGCCTGCTGGGTCTCTGTCTGCAAAAGGTAAAGAAAAAAAAATCCCCAGACTATGATCGCAGAATCTTCTTCACTTTGATGATCCCATGACTTTTCATCCAGCACAACCACGAGGTCAAACATTTGACATTTTTTAACGACTGATCTCACATGTTTTCTGAAACAAGTCTCAGAATTTGCTCTTCATATCTCCTGCAAAATGAAACACTGCATTCAAAACACCTTAACCACCAGTGGGGGCTACAAAACTGTGAACTGTGGATGAGGAAACCAGTTTTGGACAAGAACAGCTCAGTGAAAACTTCAATACAATGTCCCAGCTTACCATACAAATTATCATAGGCCTGTACTAAAGCACTGATTAATTAATAATTCATTTGTTCTTGTGTCTTGGGTGGAGAATTGTTTGCAGTGTTTTGCAGGAGATGAGGAGTGAAAAGAGAATTAGGTCATGGTTTTGCAGGCATGGTGTATGGTTTTTCTCTTTGAGTGACATATTTCAGAAATGATGCGACACGTAAATGTTTTTTGTGTAAACAGTTTGAAAAACCTGTAAATATCCAAAAATTTGGTTTATGACGTCTCACATACAACCACAGTACCAGTCTGAAACCAAAAACCTCAACTTTAAAACAACATTGGAGTTCAAATGATTATCATCTGCAAAATGTTGATTCATTTACAACTTGTACAGGGCTCTTGCGTGCTCATGCCTGGGTCAGAAGTGTGGTGTTTGTTTTTAATCAGTGAAGTGTCTCAAAAGTAACATGACAAGGTGCAGAAGATTATCACTAATAAGGTTAGTCAGTCAGTATTGGAACAATTTAGATTCACAGGCTGACAAGGAGTGAGGACTTGTTGATATATGTGACTTTAATCACATGCAGATTCACTCGGCTTACAGTTGATTTTTACAGGGGCGGCTGTGGCTCAGGAGGTAGAGCAGTCGCCCACCAATCAGAAGGTCGGTGGTTCGATTCCTGGCTCCTCCAGTCTGCGTGCCGAAGTATCCTTGGGCAAGATACTGAACCCCAAATTGCCTCCGGTGTGCGAATGTGTGTGTGTCTGTACAAGAAAGCACTCTTCTATAGAACAAGTGTTGTATGAATGTTTGTGTGAATGGGGTGAATGTGGTCTGTGAAGCGCTTTGAGTGGTCAAAAAGACTAGAAAAGCACTATATAAGTACAGTCCATTTACCATTTACCATACAGTGACTCTCAGGGAGGACTGCTGACTCATCACAGGCTGTTGGTCACACCTAACAGAATAATGGCAGACTGAATAGGAGACCATGTTTACAGAATATTCATCCATTATCTATACCAGTTTATCCTGTTCAGGATTTGGATCTAGTCAGACTAGTGCCCATCCCAGCATGCAATGGGCTACCCACAGACTGTGACTTGCTTGAGTCAGAAAGCAAAGTATCTGTTACTCTGAAACACAATGTCGCAATCTTTCAAAAATCCATCATATCACAACATTTACTGCAGTTTGGATGCTTTTGCCCGGATCCTCACAGATTCCTTTTGACATCTGGATCCAAAAATATTGATTATTTTATGATACAAAATATTTTTTTAACCTAGTTGAAACTCTACAGTAGCCAGAAATGACTTCTATTGCCCTGTTAAGTTTTTATGATGCAGACAAAACTTCATAACTATCATTTAATGATCATTTAATTAGGTGTCACCTAACATTAAAACATGACAGTGGTGTGAGAAAGCACCAGTCTTTTCAGCAAATGGACAAAAATGACATTTAAGTGACAAAGCTGAATGTGTGTTTGCTGTTACTGCAACATGTTGGACTGAAAGAAACGCGATTTTGTTCAGCTGTATACTCTGTCTGTGTTGGGAGACTGGGTGGATGGATGGGTCAACAAAACACTAGATACGGCTATTTGTTTCCCATTTCAAACTGTTAGTCAAACCTTAATCTCCTGTTTATTATTGGAACCATGACAGAAATGGTCCTCGAACCATAACAAAGCACTGATTTTAACCTGAACTGTCATCATTAGCTAAACCTAACAAAGTCGGTTTTTGTGCCTAATCGTAACTAAACCTTTACATTTGAGTTTTTCTTGTGAAGTGCAAGTTCATATTCACAGTTTTTGGTTTAGGATTCTAAATGCTACAGCATACAATGATATTTTAGACAGTGGTGTTCTTCAGATTTGAATTATTGGTTTGCATTTCTGCAATTTTGTTTGGAAGAACCTGAGTGACCTGCAGTAACATCAGTGTTTGACCTCACTTTAGTGATTTAGCAAATTAGCAAATACCTGCAGCCAGGTTTCACATTTGTTGGAGGGACTGAAACCAAAGGAGTGGCTGCTGTTAAAGCATGAGAAGAATAACTATTGTTTTAGAACTACACGTTCAACTATCCCATGTGGGTGTGCCCCACAGACTGTATATGTGTGCCCACATGCTTTAGGCCATGTAGTACAGGACACATAGTTAAATGTTTTGGTTAAATCTGAAGTGAAATGAATTAATCATTAAATTAATTAATCTAAGTGCAATCATTATACAAAATTCTTGGCATTTCACCAAACACAAATCATTTGTTCCTTGGCTGGTGGCCCAAACCTCAACCTCAGTTAAGTATGTTGAATGGCTCTTGAGCTCTTGACATATCCTGCTCAATGTACGACAAAGATCGAGACCTAGAGGATGATAATGACAGGCTCATGTAAATCACTCATCTTCAACAATGTGATGTAAAGTTTTTAATGTAAAGTATGTACTGTATATACCACCTGCATGAAACATAATCATACACATAAGAAGTCTCCTGAAACCAGTTGTGTATTTGAATGAGGGGAGAGTTACTGCACACAAATGATTTCTATTGTATTTTCACTCTAACTGTCAACATGTTCCAGCAGTGCTCAGATCAGAAAGTGGCTGATGGAATACCATTTCTGAGCAGCATGCCACTATTGTTTTGTGGTGAGCTGCTGCTGCTTTTGGCGTTGGACATGATCTGTGACTCATGTTTAACTGTCACATACCACTACTTATTTGACTATGACATGTTGCTGCTGTGTGCCACATAAAAATTGTATGTTCTTCCACCCTTAAATTCCACCCATTAACTGTAGACTGTTACAGCAGAGGATAACTACTTACTGTAGGTAACTACTAACTAGCTAGCCATGTGTATAGCTCTAAGTTTAACACAATATACATAATTATGTATTGTTCTAATGGCATTTTTATTTTTAAATCACTTCTTTTATGTCACAAGGTGTTTATGTCTGTATGTGATCACCCGTTATACCAATCTGATTGGCTGAATAATTAAACCAATTATCCCATTACTAACAAGAAGATTTTATTGTATAAACATACTGGTATTAATCACCGTAACTACATGCAAGCATAACGATCTTTCAAGACCACAAACACTTCATCATCTGAGTCAAGTATTATTGTGCAAATATTTATTAACAACATTTTTTACAGGCTTAGAAATAGGTCTACAAGTAGACACAAATATGGTGAAGACACCTTACTAGACTACTTACTTAGACTTACTAAGACTTTGTCTCATTTATTTTTCACTCAGTTGAAAGTTTAAGCAAGCATTTACAACATTCTAGAAAGTATTCACACAAGTTTTTCACATCTCAGAAGCATCTGATTCTAGTATATTATGTGTCTGCATCATTGTATATGACTGTAAAATAGACTCTTCTTCAAAGCTTGAGGATAATAATCATAATAGATGTTGTTCTACTAAAACAGAGTGTATAAAAAAAAAACTCTTCTTGTCAACTTGTATATCTGGAAAAATTATGCTCTATAGTTAACAAGAATGAAAAACAAATCATGTATATGTATAATACCACCAGTGATACTTAATATACAAAAAAAATTATAATTATTTTGAATTTACATAATTTGGGGCAAATGGAAAATGCACAAGACCTTGTACAATACTATGTATTAATGTTTATATATTCTATTTCATACACTGCTTGTTGTTACACATTAAGCTGCTATTTAGTCTATCTTTGGCTGCAATGATGGACTGAATGTGTTTTAATGTGGTCTGTGAGATGGTCAACAAACATGGAGGTGTTACAGTTGGAAATGAAAAGAACAAAAGGGTCATTATTTGTTCATTGCAATTTGTGTTTTATTACTATAAATAAATTAGGACTAATAACATACATATCCAAATATAGTCTAACGATAATAAATAATATCATTAAATAAAATGTAATCCCTCAGTCTCTTTATGTATAATAGATAATATATGAAATGCTACAAAGATACTGGTATTTAGTACCTCTTCCAGGTGCAGTTCTTGATTCCAACTAACGACTAACAAGAAGCTTGTTTTGTAGATTGTAGACTGCAGAGGATGATGCAGTTGTTGGTTCTGGTGCTGATGCTATAGCTGCTGCTACATTTTCTACCACTTCCAGTATGAGGGTGGCTGTGGTTGTTCTTGGGGCATTAACATGGACATACAAAATATAATCTATTGCTCATAATAACACTAAATTAAATTAAATCCTTTAGTCTCTTAATGTATAATACATAGTGTATAAAATGCTACAAAATTGCTGGTATTTAGTTGCTTGTCCAGGTCCAGTTCTCAGCTCCAAAGAATTGCTGTAAAAGCTGCTATGACTAAGAGGAAGCTTGTTTTGTTGATAACTGTGCAAGAGGCAGTAGCTGTTGGTTTTGCTGCTGCTGCTACTGCAGCTGCTGCTGCTGCCGCTGCTGCTGCTGGTGCTGCTTCTGCTGCTGGTGGTGCTGTAGCTGTCGTTGATGGAGGTGTGGTTGTTTTGTTGATAACTGTAAAAGAGGCGGCAGTTGGTGGAGCTGCTGCTGCGGCTGCAGCTGCTGCTGGTGTTGCTTCTCCTGCTGGTGGTGCTGTAGTTGTCATAGAGGCAGGTGTGGTTGTTTTGTTAACTGCAAAAGAGGCAGCAGTTGGTGGAGCCACTGCTGCTGCGGCGGCTGCTGCTGCTGCGGCTGCAGCTGCTGCTGGTGCTGCTGGTGCTGCTTCTACTGCTGGTGGGGCTGTAGCTGTTGTTGATGCAGGTGTGGTTGTTTTGTTGATAACTGTAAAAGAGGCAGCAGTTGGCAGAGCTGCTGCGGCGGCTGCCGCTGCTGCTGCTGCAGCTGCTGCTGGTGCTGCTTCTGCTGCTGGTGGTGCTGTAGCTGTCGTTGAGGCAGGTGTGGTTGTGTTGTTGATAACTGTAAAAGAGGCGGCAGTTGGTGGAGCTGCTGCTGCGGCTGCAGCTGCTGCTGGTGTTGCTTCTCCTGCTGGTGGTGCTGTAGTTGTCATAGAGGCAGGTGTGGTTGTCATTTTGGGTAGTTGTAGTTTATCGTTTGGGCAGCTGTGGTTATCGTTAAGCAGCTGTGGTTGCTCGTTAGGCGCAGCTATGGTTGTCGTTAGTGGCTATGGTTATGGATTAGGCCAGCTGTAGTTTGTAAAGTGGTTATTGTTGGAGCAACTGTGGTTGTAACAAGCAGCTGTGGTTGTAGGGCTAATAATTGTTGGAGTCGTTGGGCAGCTGTATTTTGTCGTTGGAGCAGCCATTGTTGTTATCGTTAGTGATTGTGGTTATCGTTGGGGCAACACGTTATTGTTGTGTCGTTAGGAGCGTATGCATGCAAAGGCGTTAGGGCAGCTGCTAGTTTGTCATTAGTAGCTGTAGTTTATGGGTATAGTTGGAACAGCTATTAAATGGCTATGGTTATCGTTGGCGCAGCTGTGGTTGCTCCGTTATGGTTGGAGCAGCTGTGGTTTATGGTTAGGCGCTGTGGTTATCGTTGGCACAGCTATGGTTATCGTTAGGGCAGCTGCTTAGTGGTTGTTGGGACGGCTGTGAGTGCGTTCATTAGGGCAGCTGTAGTCGTTTGGTATGGTTGTTGTTGGAACTGGCTATGGATGTCGTTGGGGCAGCTGTTGTTGTTATTGTTATTGTGAACTGGCCGTTGTTATTTATGGATTAGACGGCTGTGGTTTATCGTTGGTGCATTGTATGTGGTTGTTATTTGGGGCATGGTTTATGGAGACAGCTATGGTTGTTGTTGACACGGCTAAAACATCGTTGGGGCAGCTATGGTTGTTGTTGAGGCCTTCAGAGTTACCAGTTAAACAGCTGCTATAGTTTCTTTGACAATTGTGGTTATAGTTGGGACAAAGCTGTTGTTGTGAATAGCCATTGTTGTTGTTGTAAGACAGCGTTGCTGTCGTTAGGCGCAGCTGTGGTTGTCGTTGGAGCAGCTGTGGTTGTAGTCGGCGCAGCTGTGGACATGTCGGAATGTATTGTTGTCGTTGGGAGGATTTATGGTTGTCGTTGGGGCAGCCATTGTTGTTGTCGTTAAAGGCAGCTGTAATCGGCGTTGGGGCGGCTATTGTTATCGTTGAAGCAGCTATGGTTGTCGTTAGACAGGTGTAGTTGTTGTTGGGAATGGCTATTTGACATAGGAGCAGCCATTGTTGTTGTTGTAGACAGCGTTGCTGTCGTTGGCGCAGCTGTTATCGATTGGTTATTCATAGTTTATCGTTAGTTGCGCAGCTATGGACGTTGGCATGGCTGGTTATAGTCGGCTATTAGTTTGGTACAAGACAACCATTGTTGTTGTCGTTTAGGGCAGTTGTGGTTGTCATTGAGACAACATTTGTTGTCGTTGGGAAGCGGCTATACCGTGGGCGTTGGGAGATGGCTGGCAGTGATCGATGGGGCCTTCTTGGTTGTCGTTGGGCGCTGTGGTTGTCGTTGGGGCAGCTGTGGTGGTTGTTGAGACAGTTAATTTCTATGGTTATCGTTAGGGCAGCTGTTGTTGTTTGTTATTGTTGTTTATTTATAGACGGCCCGTTGTTGTTGTCGTTTGGGCAGCTGTGGTTTATAAATTGGTGCCGTATGGTTATCGTGAGGGCGGCTATCGTTAATTGCAGCTGTGGTTATGGGTGGGGCAGCTGGCTGTCGTTGGGGCAACTAGTTGTTAGATGGCTGGTTGTTGTTAAGGGCAGCTGTGGTTTATCGTTGGTGCAGCTTCATGGTTGTTGTTGGTGCTGACTGTAGCTGTCGTTGGGAGCCAGCTATTGTTGGGCCATTGTTGTTGTTATGGGGCAACCCATTTTTCGTTAGGCATAGCTATAGTTTATCGATTGGGTGCAGCTATGGTTATTGTTGATTTTTGTATTTCATGGTTGTTCGTTCAGTAGCTATGGTTATAGTTGAATTGCAGCTATGGTTGTCGTTAGAATAGCTATGGTTGTAGTCGGTAGCTGTGGTTGTAGTAAGACATTGTGGTTGTCGTTGGGGCCGATTGTAGTTGGGAGGGCTGGCTATAGTTTATCGTTGGGCGCAGCTGTATGGTTATGGTTAGGGGCCGCTGTGGTTGTGTTGGAATGGCTATGGTTATCAATTGCAGCTATGGTTGTAGATTGGAAGTTGTAGTTTGTCGTTAGAGCAGCTGTATCGATTTTATAGCGTCAGGCATGGCTATGGTTATAATAAGACATTCATTGTTGTTATCGTTGGGAGAAGTTGTGGTTGTCGTTACAGGACGGCCGTTGTTGTGTCGTTAGGGCGGCTATCGTGACGTTGGGCGGCTATGTGTCATTGGGGCAGCTGTAGTTTATCGTTGAGCTCAGCCATGGTTGTCGTTATGGTTAAGACTGGCTGTAGTTTGTATGGTTGGGGCTGTGGTTTATCGTTAGGACAGCTGTGATTTGTCAGTGCAGCTGTAGTTCAGTGAAGTTGTGGTTGTCGTTAGAGCAGCTGTGGTTGTAGTCGCGCAGCTGGCATTACTAGTAAGACAACCATTGTTATTTATGGAATTAGGGCAGTTTAATGAGTTTATCGTTGGGGCAACGTTGTTGTTGTGTCGTTAGGGCGGCTATACGTAGGCGTTAGAAGACTGGCTATGTAGTTTGTAGTTAGGCGCTATGGTTATACGTTATAGTTGGAGTAGCTGTGGTTGTAGTTGGACAACTGTGGTTGTCGACCAGGCATAGCTGGTGGTTGTCGTTAGGCGCAGCTATGGTTATCGATGGGGCGGCTATGGTCATTGTTAGGGCAACTGTAGTTTGTTATTTGGAGCAGCTATGGATATGATGGGAGTAGCTATTGTGTTGTTTGATGAGACATGCGTTGTTGTTATCGTTGGAGCAGCTGTGGTTGTCGTTGGGTGCCGCTGTGGTTATCGTTGGGGCAGCTATTTGTGTAAGACAGCCATTGTTGTTGTTATAGGGCAATGGTTACCTTCGTTAGGCGCAGCTATGGTTGTCGTTGAATTTTGGCTGGTTGTTGTTGAATTGCAGCTATGGTATGGTTAGGCATGGCTGTGGTTTATAGTTCGGCGCAGCTTCTAGTTGTAATAGATTGGTGCAGCTGTGAACATGTATTGGGTGCAGCTGTGGTTATACATTGGCTGGCTGTGGTTTGTAGTTAAACATGGCTATGGTAGTCTCGTTAGGACGGCTGTAGTTTGTGAGTGGTAGCTGTGGTTTGTAGTAAGACAACCATTGTAGGACATCGTTTGGGCAGTTGTGGTTAGGGCAGCTGTGTGGTTTGTCGTTGGGACTGGCTGTGATTTGTAATTTCCAGCTCTTGGCTGTCGTTAGAGGCAGCTATGGATTTGTTGGAGCAGCTGTAGTTTGTTGTTGAGGCAGCTGAGTTGTAGTTAGGCGCAGCTATTAGTTTATCGTTGGTGCAGCTATGGTTGTCGTTCCAGTAGCAGCTGTGGTTTATGAATTGGGCGCAGCTGTAGTTTGCTCGTTAGAGGCGGCTATGGTTTGTAGTAAGGAGCAACCATTGTGGTTGCCGTTTAGAGGCAGTTGTAGTTGGGGCCGCTGTGGTTATCGTTGGGACAGCTGTAGTTTATCAGTGCAGCTATGGTTGTCGTTGGAGAAGTTATGGTTGTCGATTAGAGCAGCTATGGTTGTAGTCAGGCGCGGCTATTAGTTGTAATGAACAACCATTGTTGTTATACGTTAGGGCAGTTGTGGTTGTAGATTTAGGCTGACACGTTATTTATCTCGTTGGGGCGGCTATCGTAGGCGTTGGGCAGCTATGGTAGGCCTAGTCAGGGCAGCTGGCAAAGTGATCATTAGGGCAGCTGTAGTTTATCGTTAAGCTCAGCTGTAGTTGTCGTTGGGTTGGAGCAGCTGTGAATTTGTAGTTGGGAGGCCTGTGCTGGTTTATCGTTAGGACAGCTGGGTTGTCAATTCGCTGTGGTTATCGTTGGAAGTTGGTTATCGTTCGACAGCTGTGGTTATGGTCGGTAGCTGTGGTTTGCATGTAGTAAAGACAGCCATTGTTGTTGTCGTTAGAACAGTTGGTTGTCGTTGGGGCCTTCGTTGTTGTGTCGTTAGGGCGGCTATCGTAGGCGTTGGGGCAGCTATGGTTATGTTTAGGCAGCTGTGGTTTATCGTTGTGGTTAGAACGGCACTGTAGTTTGTAATTTAGAACTGACTGTAGTTTGTGGTTGGTAGCAGCTGTGGTTGTCGATTACGGCGCAGCTGTGGTTTATCATTAGGACGGCTGTGGTCATTATTGGGTTAGCTATTGGTTGTTATTGGAACAGCTGTGGATGTAATTCAAAGACAGCTGTTGTTGTTGTTATTGTGGGTGTACCGTTGTTGTCGTTGGAGCAGCTGTAGTTGTCATTGGGTGCCACTGTAGTTGTCATTGGGGCGGCTATGGTCATTGTTAGGGCGGCTACTGGTTGTTGTTGGAGCAGCTGTGGATGTCGTTAGAACATCTGTTGTTGACTGTTGTTTGCTTAGGAGCGGCCCGTTGTTGTTGTCGTTAGACGGCTGTGGTTTATGGGTTGGTGCCGCTATGGTTGTATGCGTTGGGGCGGCTGTGGTTGTCGTTACGGACAGCTGTTGTTGTAGGACTGTGTTGTTATTTGTTGTTGTTATTGTTGTTGTTGTTACGGGGCGGCTGTAGTTTGTCGTTGGGGCAGCTATGGTTGTCGTTGGGGCAGTTAGTTGGGGCAGCTGTGTAGTTTATCGTTGGGACAGCTGTGGTTGTCAGTCTGGCTGATTTATCGTTGAACAGGTGTGGTTTGTAACAGGAGCAGCCGTTGTTGTTGTTAGGGCAGTTGGTTGCTTAGTTGGGACAGCTGTGTGGTTGTAGTTGAGGCAGCTGTAGTTTGTGGTATCGTTGGGGCCAGTTATGTAGTTTGTCGTTAGAGCAGCTGTGGTTGTATCGTTGGAGCAAATTGTGTGGTTGTAGTAGGGCAGCCGTTGTTGTTGTTAGAGGCAGTTGTATGGTTGTAGTTGGGACCGTATGATTTGGGGCAGCTATGGTTGTAGTGGAGCAACTACGTTGTTGTTGTAGAACTGTTTTAGTTTTATGGTAGGACAGCTGTGGCTGTCGTTGGGGCAACTAATAGTTTGTAGTAGGAGCAACCATTGTTGTTGTTGTTGGAGCAGCTGTGGTTGTAGTTAGACAGCTGTGGTTGTTATTAGGGCATTTGTGGACATGAACTGGGTGGGTGTGGTTGTATCGTTAGGGGCAGCTGTAGTTGTCATAGGAACTGGCTGTGATTTGTCGTTAGAATGGCTATGGTTGTAGTTACAGAGACAGTTATGGTTTAGTAGGGCAGCCATTGTTGTTGTTGTTGGGGGCAGTTATGGTTGTAGTTGGGACAGCTGTATTATCGTTAGAACAGCTAATGGTTGTAGTAGAACAACCATTGTTGTTATCAATTAGAATAGCTGTGGATTTGTGGTTATCGTTGGGGCAGCTGTGGTTATGGTTGTCGGTGAGGCAGCTGGTTGTAGTCGGTGGCTATGGTTGTCGATTGGGGCAGCTGCAGGTTTGTAGTCGGCAGCTGGCAATTTGGAACCAGCTATGGTTGTAGTAAGACAACCATTGTATTTATTATTATTATTGGAACTGGTTATAGTGAACAGCCATTGTTGTTATTATTGGGGGCAGTTGTGGTTGTAGTTTGGACAGCTGTGGCTGCTCGTTCGACGTATGGTTGTAATTTGGAGCCAACCATTGTTGTTATCGTTAGAACCTTCTTGGTTGTGATTTATCGTTAGGGCAGCTGTAGTTTGTGGTTGTCGTTGAGGCAGTTGTAGTTTGTCATGGGGCAGCTGTAGTTTATCGTTAGGGCCAGCTGTGAGTGATCATTAGAATGACGTTGTAAGGGTTGTTGTTGGGCGGCTGTGGTAGTCGTTGGGGCCAGTTTATGGTTATCGTTGAGACAGTTATGGTGTTAGTTGGAGCAGGTGTATGGTTGTCGTTGCGGACTGGCTGTAGTTTGTAGTCGGGCGCAGCTGTGGTTGTAGTTAGCGCCCGGCTGTGGTTAGGGGCAGCTGTAGTTTGTAGTAAGGCAACCATTATTGTTATCGTTAGAACAGCTATGGTTATCGTTAGAGGCAGTTGTAGTTTGTAGTTGGGGCGGCTAGTTTGTAAATTTGGGGCATGTAGTTTGTAGTTGGGGCAGCTATGGTTATAGTTAGGGCCAGTTGTGGTTGTAGTTAGACGGGTATGAGTTCATTGGGGCGGCTATGGTTGTAGTCGGTATGGCTATGGTTTATCTGTTTAGGGCAGCTACGGTTGTGGTAAGCCCCAGCTGTGGTTAAGGAGCAGCTGTATGGTTATGGTAAGACCGTTGTTGTTGTTGTTGTTGAGGCAGCTGTGGTTGTAGTTGGGTTGGCTGTAGCTGTCGTTAGGCAGCTGTGGTTCAGTAAAGACTAACCATTGTTGTTGTCGTTAGGGCGGCTGTGGTTGTCGTTGGGAAAGTTATGGACATCAATTGGGGCAGTTATGGTTGTAGTTAGGGCAGCTGTGGTTGCTTGGTTGCATCGTTAGAACAGCTGGTTGTGGTTGTTAGGTGGCTAGTTTATGGTAAGACAACCATTGTTATATCGTTAGAGCAGTTATGGTTATAGTTAGGGCCTTCTTAGTTTGTATAGTTAGGTGACTGTAGTTTATCGTTGGAAGGACAGCTATGTGTCGTTAGAACAGTTAATGAACATCGTTAGATTTGGCTATGGTAGTTATTGGGGCAGTTATATTAGTTTTATAGTTGAACGCTGTAAGGTGTAGTTGACAGCTGTAGTTATCGTTAAGACCAGTTGGTTTGTAGTTACAGGGCAGCTGTGGTTGTGGTTGTCGTTAGGGCAGCTATGTAGTTTATGGTTAGGACAGTTATGGTTATGGACTAGATGATGTAGTTTGTCATTTGGGCAGCTATGTGGTTTGTAGTCGTGCAGCTGTGGTTGTTATTAGAGGCGGTTATGGTTATAGTTAGGACAGCTGTGGTTGTCATTAGAGGCCAGCTGGTTGGGGCGGCCTGTGGTTATGATAGGAACAACCATTGTTGTTGTCGTTAGAATGGCTATTAGTTTGTAGTAGGGCAGCCGTTGTTGTTATTGGGGCAGTTGTGGTTTGTAGTTGGGGCACGGCTGTGGTTGGGGCAGCTGTGGACATGGTAGGGCCAACCATTGTTGTTGTCGTTGGGGGCAGCTGTGGTTGACCGTTAGAACGCTGTAGTTTGGTTGGAGCAGCTGTGGTTGTCGTTGGGCAGTTATGGTTGTGGCTGTGGTTGGTTGTCGTTAGGGGCATGTGGTTGTCGTTGGGGCAGCTGTGGTTTGTAGTTAGGAGCGGTTGTGGTTATAGTCAGACGGGTATGAACATCATTACAGGGCAGCTGCTGGTTGTAGTGGTAGCAGCTGTATGGTTAGGGCAGCTGTGGTTGTAAGTAGAACCCAGTTGTCAGACATGGTTAGGGCAGTTCTGGTTGTAGTTGGGACAGCTGTGGCTGCATCGTTGGGTAACTAGTTGTAGTTAGAATAGCTATGGTTGTCGTTGGGGCAGTTGTGGTTTATGGTTAGGGCGGCTGTGAGTTTGTCGTTCTGACAGTTGTGGTTGTAGTTAGGGGCAGCTTCTAGTTTGTATGTGGATTTGTCGTTAGGGCAGCTGTATGGTTTGTAGTTAGGGCTGATTTACAGATTTGTAGTTAGGAGCGGGTGTGGTTGTCGTTGGGGCAGGCTGTGGTTTGTAGTAGGGCGCAGCTGTGGTTGTTGTTGGGGCAGTTGTGGTTGTAGTTGGGACAGCTGTGGTTGTCGTTGGGGCAGCTGTGGTTGGGGCAGCTGTGGTTGTAGTAGGAGCAACCGTTGTTTTGTTGTTGGGCAGCCGTGTGGTTATGAGCAAGACCGTTGTTGTTGTTGGGGCAGTTGTGTGTGGTTTGTAGTTAGGGCGGCTATGATTTATCGTTGGGGAAGTTATGGTTGTATCGTTAGAGGCAGTTGTAGTTTATGGTTAGAATGGCTTCTGTAGTTTGTGGTTATCGTTGGGGCGGCTATGGTTGTAGTTGTTGTTGGGGCGGCTATGTGGTTTGTAGTAAGACAGCATTGTTGCTTTCATCGTTCTGGGCCCAGTTGGTTGTAGTTAGGACTATTAGTTTATGGTTAGTGGCTGGTGGTTGTCGTTGGGCAGCTGGTGGTAAAATCGTTGGGGCAGTTGTATGGACACAGCCACCGTTGGGTCGGCTGTGGTAGTTGTTGGGCAGTTGTATGAGGTTGTAGTTGGGGCGGCTGTGGTTTGTAGTTGGGAGCGGCTGTGGTTGCCGTTAGAACAGTTGTGGTTGTAGTTAGAGGACGGCTGGTTTGTGGATTTATCGTTAGGGCGGCTGTAGTTTTGTAGTTAGAACGGTTGTGGTTTGTAGTTGGGCAAGGTGTGGTTGTCATTGGGGCCAGCTGTAGTTTGTAATCCATTTGCGCAGCTGTGGTTATTGTTGGGGCCAGTTGTAGTTGTAGTTGGGACAGCTGTGGTTGTCATTAGGAGGCAGCTGTGGTTGGGGCAGCTATGGTTGCTGATAAAGACATTGTTGTTGTCGTTAGGGCAGCTATGGTTGTAGTAGGAGCAATATACGTTGTTGTTGTTGGGGCAGTTGTGGTTGTAGTTGGGGCAGCTGTGGATTTGGGAGGACGGCAGCTGGTTGTAAATAAGACAACCATTGTTGTTTGTACGTTGGGGCGGCTGTGGTTGTCGTTGGGGCAGCTGGTTTGTAGTTGGAGCAGCTGTGGTTTGTCGTTAGGGGCAGTTGTGGATTTGTAGCGGCTGGTTGCTTGGTTGTCGTTGGGGCAGCTGTAGTTTGTCGTTAGAGGCGGCTGTGGTTGTCGTTAGGGCAGTTGTGGTTGTAGTTGGGGAGCCAGCTGGTTGTCGTTGGGGCCAGCTATGGTTGTAAGTTGGGCAGTTGTGGTTGTAGTCCAGACGGAATTACTTGAACATCATTGGGGCCAGCTGTAGTTTGTATTCCAGGCCAGCTGTTAATGGTTGGGGCAAGCTATGATTTGTAGTGGGGAGCAGCCGTTGTTGTTGGTGATTCTGAACGCCAGATTTGGGACCAGCTGTGGCTGCTCGTTAGAACCTTCATGGTTGTAGTTGGAGCAGCTGTAGTTTGTCGTTGGGGCAGTTGTATGGTTGTAGTTAGGGCGGCTGTAGTTTGTAGTTGTCGTTGGGGAGCTGGCTATGGTTGTAGTTAGGGCAGTTGTAGTTTATGAACTGGAGCTGGGTGTGGTTGTCAGCTGGGCCAGCTATGGTTGTAATCCAGTGCCAGCTGTGGTTGTTATTGGGGCAGTTGTGGTTGTAGTTGGGACTGGCTGTGGTTGTCGTTAGAACCCGGCTATGTGGTTGGGGACAGCTGTGGTTTATACGTTAGGGAAGTTGTGGTTGTCGTTGGGGCAGTTGTGGTTGTAGTTGGGGCAGCTGTGGTTGTGGTTGTCGTTGGGGCAGCTGTGGTTGTGGTTGTTGTTGGGGCAGCTGTGGTTGTAGTAGGAGCAACCATTGTTGCTGTCGTTGGGGCAGTTGTGGTTGTAGTTGGGGCAGCTGTGGTTGTAGTTGGGGCGGCTGTGGTTGTCGTTGGGCTATGGTAGTCGTTAGGGCAGTTGTAGTTTATCGTTGGAGTCGGCTGTAGTAGTTATTGGGAATAGTTAATATTAGTTTGTGGTTGGGGCAGCTGTGTTGTAGTTGGGAATAGCAGCTGTGTAGTTTTATCGTTGGGGCAGTTGTGGTTGTCGTTGGGACAGCTGTGGTTGTAGTTGGGGCAGTTGTGGTTGTAGTTGGGGCAGTTGTGGTTGTAGTTGGAGCAGGTGTGGTTGTCATTGGGGCAGCTGTGGTTGTAGTCGGCGCAGCTGTGGTTGTTGTTGGGGCAGTTGTGGTTGTAGTTGGGACAGCTGTGGTTGTCGTTGGGGCAGCTGTGGTTGTAGTAGGAGCAACCATTGTTGTTGTCGTTGGGGCAGCTGTGGTTGTAGTAGGAGCAGCCGTTGTTGTTATTGGGGCAGTTGTGGTTGTAGTTGGGACAGCTGTGGTTGGGGCAGCTGTGGTTGTAGTCAGCGCAGCTGTGGTTGGGGCAGCTGTGGTTGTAGTAGGAGCAACCATTGTTGTTGTCGTTGGGGCAGCTGTGGTTGTCGTTGGAGCAGTTGTGGTTGTCGTTGGGGCAGTTGTGGTTGTCGTTGGGGCAGCTGTGGTTGTCGTTGGGGCAGTTGTGGTTGTCGTTGGGGCAGTTGTGGTTGTAGTTGGGGCAGCTGTGGTTGTGGTTGTCGTTGGGGCAGCTGTGGTTGTCGTTGGGGCAGCTGTGGTTGTAGTTGGGGCAGTTGTGGTTGTAGTTGGAGCAGCTGTGGTTGTCTTTGGGGCAGCTGTGGCTGTTGTTGGAACAGTCATCATCACCGACTCCAATCTGCATGAGGCTTGCGTCAACAATGAAGGTTCAGTTTCACATTTTTGCTTTTATTGTTATTTTTAATTTTACACATTCTTGGAAATTACCTGTTTTTACTCACCAATCAACAGAAAGATGACACAGATCTTTATCATCATCATGTTAACAGACTCGTCTGTTGAAGACATAATTAATTATATTCATTCATTAAACATCTAAATAACCTTGAATTATAAGTGAAGTCACTTGTTAAAGTAGAAATGCAATGTTTCTAATGTGATGATGTATCGTGTCTTAATTTTGCCATCAAATGTATCACTTAATATCTGTAACTGTTTCATTAATATGTTATAGATGATTTCTAACATATTTTTTAGACAACAGTGTTTTGTAATTTTCTTAAAACAAACTTACCCAAAATTATTTAAAAGAAAATAAATTAGCAATCTGTAAGCACATGAACTTTGTGGTAGTATTGTTTTGCACCCTTGTAAAACAGTAGGAATGAAGTTAGAACTATGGACATACACAGTATTTTCTTCTGTCTATCTTTTGTTAAAAGAAATGTACAAGATGCAAGATAAAATACAGTCAGAATTATAATAAGTCAGATATAGTATGTATTTAGAGCATAAATGACAACCAAAATTATTATTTGGTATTATATACTGAAAGACTTACAGATTGTTGCCACCGATTGAATTGTGTCCGTTGCAGTGATGGAGAGTTTAATGCTCTGTTATTCCACTTGCTCCTTTGCTGTTTGCTTAGTAGTGTCCTCCAGTGAGAATACAGCTTTTATAATGGGACAAAACATGTGAAATGACATCAGAGTCACCACAAAGACATAAATGTATGAATATGTTTTTCAGTTTCAATTGAAGGTGTGGTCAACCATTTACTGAATTAATGCGCCTTTTATTTGGGTATTGCTTTTATTAAATAAAGAAACTTGTTTAGTGAGTTCTTAGATATGATATTGGATATAACATTGTTTTCTGAGTGATATTTGTGTATAACTATCAAAGACTGGATATTCTTCACCCATGGGAGAGAGAGGATTTATTTTAGCCTGAGGGATACAAGTTTTAAGGGTGAGGTCTGTTATTGTCTGTCGTCTTTGGTCAGGATTACACCAGAACTAAATGAACTGAGCCTGTTTTGTGGATTCAGAGGCAACTAATAACTGTAAACATAACTTTACCAAATCATGCAATTCGTGGCTCTATCTTTCTTTTTTTCTGCCATTTTGACTACTGGAATCTTCAGTGAAACACCTCTTGTCAGTCATCATTTCACATGCACTATTAACACCAAAAACATCATCATTGTGGTAATGTTATTTATTTATTTATTTGGTTAAATGCCCATTGAGATCCTGGCACACAGCATATCAGGCCCATTCCACCACAGCTGAGAAAAAGGCCCATATATGTTCAAGACATTACAATCTGTCATACACACCACATTAAAACCACCATTAATAACACTGATCATCTCATTAAAATACAATGTTCTGCTGGAATTCTTGATTCTTGGCATTAATTTGGATGTTGCTTTTTAACTACTATTTAAAGATTTTTGTCGATTTTACACACAAGAAAAGTGTTTGCAGCACAGGCCAGTGCAGTACTGTTTTCATCCTGGACCATCAAACAGTTACACAGCTTTTAGTCAGACTCAGTTTAAAGTTTGTTTCTTGTCTTTCCTCTTTTAATACTGTTGACTCACACTGCATTATTATTTGAATAAATTAGCTTCCTATATTATTTTGGAAATTTTCTTGGCAGCTAAACTTCCACATCATACTGTACATATAAGGAGTATAAGCTGCAGAAGAAGAAAATTACTAAAAATGTTTTTTTCAAGGAATGTTGATTTGAACCCCTGCTATTGAACGAATATTGAATAATATCAGCCTTGGTAGTATTTCTTTTTTCTCTCAAGGGTACAGCACTATTTTTCAGTATTTACTGTTTTCTTTATTGCTTCCTAATAAGTAAAACTCTATCCATTGGATACACTATTAAAAGAAAAAAAAATATGATGAGTATGATGCTGTGTTATGCAAAAAAAATGACAAAGCAAATTCTGGTTGTTTGCATTTCATACATTTAATACTTTACATGGCCTATTAACATGTACATCCAAATGTAGGGTATAGAACAATCACTTCGGTATGCGGCACAGGGTTTCCATTCAGCAAATGCCTTACAGCATAACACAATCAAATACAAATAAGGAAACTAGGAATGTTAAATATCTTACTGATTAAATGAGACATGAATCTATACTTGTCATGTCCACTCACTTCAAAAGGTTCATATGGCTCTGTGTAGATGTTAATGGCAGTTAGTAAAAGTTGCATCTATTGTAGTCTTGTGTCAAAAGAATAAATATTTGTTATTATGAAGTTAATATTGTGTTTGGAAAAAGTGTAAGTCACAGTCAAAGCAGGTTCAGAAATGTTTTACAAAATTAAAGGTACAACACATGATAAATAATAACATTAAATTAACTCAAGTCCTTCAGTCTCACAAAGTCTTCATAGATACATTATAGATATTCTTCTGAACCTTACTGGTAATTAGTCTCATGTCCAGGTCCAGTTCTTAATTCCAAATCGCTGCTGTAACAACTGCTACAACTAAAAGGAAGCTTGTTTTGTTGATGACTGCAGAGGATGCAGCAGTTGTTGGAGCAGCTGTGGTTGTTGGAGCAGCTGTAGTTGTTGGGGCAACTGTAGTTGTTGGGGCAGCTGTAGTTGTTGGAGCAGCTGTAGTTGTTGCGGCAGCTGTAGTTGTTGGGGCAGCTGTAGTTGTTGGGGAAGCTGTGGTTGTTGTTGGGGCAACTGTGGTTGTTGGGGCAGCTGTAGTTGTTGGGGCAGCTGTAGTTGTTGGGGCAGCTGTAGTTGTTGGCAGCTGTGGTTGTTGTTGGGGCAGCAGTTGTTGGAGCAGCTGTAGTTGTTGCGGCTGTAGTTGTTGGATCAGCTGTGGTTGTTGCGGCAGTTGTGGTTGTTGGTTAAGTTGCAGTTGTTGAGCAGCTGCAGTTGCCGGGGCAGCTGTAGTTGTTGGAGCAGCCAGTTGTTGTCGAGCAGTTGTTGGAGCAGCTGTGGTTGCCGCGGCACCTGTGGCTGTTGGGCCGCTGGTAGTTGCTGGGGCCGCTGCAGTTGCTGGAGCAGCCGTAGCTGCTGGACAGCCGTAGCTGCTGGGGCAGCTGTAGTTGTTGACAGCCGTAGTTGTTGCTCCAGCAGTTGTGCGGCAGCTGTAGTTGTTGGGTTGGGGCAGCTTTGTAGCCATATAGCCAAAGCAGCTGTAGTTGCAAAAAAAAATCCACTTCTATCTACTATCCTCCTCTGTGACTAACATTAAGATTGAGTGCTAAATGCATGTTCAACAGTCCAACATGTGATCTACTCTGCTGTAAGGATACAGTAGTGTGTTCATTTCTACAGGCCACTGAAAACTGACGTTTATCAATGTTGCACTGGACCCACATCTCAAACTAAAGACCTGCAATTTCTCTCTTTTTTGTTTTTTGCATAGTTCTTTTGATTGTTGGTTGTCGGGTCAGTGGTTAGTGCGGGACACTCTGTTAAAATTTGATATCTGTGCATGTGTAGCTAACATATCTAGCTCCAGCCAGAACAACTTCACCGGCTTTTCGGCCTCACCTGAACCTTCGACACCATCAAGACAAACGGAGTTCATTAAACCGTAAACCAAAGCGACCACACTCTTGAATTAACCCGGTTACCGCGCATTTACACCGGTATAACATCCACACCGTGGCCCCAACATGCTGAACCCTATACACTGAGAGAGGCTAACGCTAGATAGCTTTCCTAGCTAACCGCCTCCATCAATACACGCATTTTAAGCTTGTAAGCAGCGCCGGTAACATTACGAGCACTGCCCGGTAACGACTCTCCTTTCAAACGAGAATAAACGGGGAATATCTGAGCTAAAGCCACAGACACAAATAGAAACTTATCGGAATCAGTTGCTACACTCAGTCCGTGCCCCGCACTTCAGCGGTGACTCTAAACTGTCTAAATACGCGTCTATCCTGCCACCAATATACCAACAATTCAAATGCAACCAGCTTATACAACATATAGAACCTTCACCGTGGCTCAAAAATTAGAAAACGAGTAAGATTAAAGCAGGATGACGACGGATTTAAAACTATTCCAGGTTGATAGAAAACGTTCTCACCATCTTGGAAGTAGGTTCCGTGCGAAGAGGAAGTAGTAACGATGTCGCGAGAGTTTGACCCTGCACGGGAACGGAAGTCGGTCCGTCACTCTCAATCTGTCCGACTAGTGTTGATGACAGTTTGCCGATATCAAATGTAGATATTTATGTTAAGGAGTAACGATAGCAGGATAATCGTCACGTGCTTTAATGTGTGTTGTATTCTCCGC